>CANNZV010003523.1:0-60922 GCA_947561585.1 Caprella mutica
CTCCGCTCTCGAAGAGACTCTCAATCGCGTCACCAGACTCCCTTCTGCCCAGCAGGAACCGCTGCTTCAACAATGTCTCGAAGCGCATCCGGTTCTGGTAACCCAAGGGTGTTACGACTACGCTTGGGCTCGGCCTCGTTTGGAGAGCAGCGACCCCCTGCAAGGAACAATCATCCCCGATTTCATCGCCATGCCGGGCGGCTCGGATGCCGCGTTCCAGCTTCGTCCGAAAGTGCTCGATTTGAAAACGTCAGAAGCAACCCTCACCAAACGCGGGAAGCCGTCGTCGTTTCTGCTCAAAGCCGCCGACCAGGTTCGGGGACGCTACGCCCGATACTTCGAGAACCCTCGCAACGAGCTCATCCAACTTGATGCCCTGGGTCAAGTGCTAGAGCGCCCGAAGTTCGCCATCATCGTCGGCAGAAATACTGATCCCGACGAGATGCGAGAACTTCGGCACGCCCAGAGTCAGAGCGAATGGAGAGACCTTCAGGTTGAAACCTATGATGACCTGATCGACCGCTCGTCCACGATTGCCGAACTGATCCGACTCGCAAATCGGATGACTGGAGACAAGCTTTCTTGAAGGGCCGCGACGAAATCCAGTCGACGGAAAGGACTCGGTTAGGATACGGCTTCGACGGCGTCCGCGGGCAACGCTTGGGAGTCCTGAGCCGTCTTAGCGGCAACGGCCGGCGCGCTCGCGATCTCCCTGACAAAGTCTGATCGCCGCGATGCGGTGATCGCAAGCAGGCTGATCGCGCGGGTCATGCCGACGTAGAGCAGCCGCCGCGCCTCCAATCGCTTTTCGTCTACCGCGTTGGGTCTTGGAAGCTTGTCCGCCCAAAGGAGGATCACGGCGCGATATTGCAACCCTTTGGCGGAGTGGATGGTCTGGATCTTGAGCTGATCGTTGCCCGCGAACTCTCGCGATTGACTGTTTCGGCTGATCCAGGTCGTCGGAACCTGGTGCCGGTTCATCCAGGCCGTGAACTCATCCAGGAGTGCCTTCTCCTGGGCGGTGTCGGCGCTCGGATAGAGGATCGCGATCTCCTGGGGATGCAGATGTCCCACGGGTCGGCCTTGCCATTCCCCGTTGAGGAGGCGTTCGATCAGGCGATAGGCTTGCCGCAGTTCGCCTCGCCGGTCGGTGCATTCCACGAACAGAGGTGAAGCTCCGCTCACAGCGAGTCAGGTTGACCCTGATCGATTGGATGCCATCGAGGTTGTCAGAGCCTCCGCTGGAGAAAGCGAAGGTCTCGGCTAGGGCGATAATATCGCGTGAATTGCGGTAGTTCCGGTCGAGCTGGTAGCTACACGAGATCGTGCGCCCGCGCGCCCTGATCCCAAGCTGACTCCAGCTCACCTTCGAGCGCCGGTACAAACCCTGGCAGCCGTCGGCAACAATGAGAAGGTCACCGTCCTCTGGATCATCCATCGCGGCCAGTAGGCAGCGGAACCAGTTGGGTTCGAAGTCTTGAGCCTCGTCGACAGATGCTCCCCCAGCAGTTACCCCACCAAGAAGTCGGTCATCGAAGCCATCAGGTGCCACTATAAAGACGGCGGGGTTCTGACCTCCAATGGCTTGGCTAGTGAGGATCGCGCCCTCCTGAGTTCCGCCGTCCGGAAATTTGGCAAGTGGTCGGCGGCGAGGCGAATCGCACTCGGCATGCGGGTCGCAAGATAAGGGTTTCACGTAGGGCGGGCGAAGCTTCTGCTGCGTGAAGCGGCCTCTCTGGCATCAATGACACAGTTGAACTGGACAAGATGAATGTTCGTTCACGCTATTTATTTAGCTTGTGCTCCTCCAGGGCCTGCGCAACTCTGCTAGTGTCGATGGAGGTGCCGTAGTTGGATCGAATGGAAATCTGGATGCGCTCGGCGCATCTCTACTCGCCTCGTAGACTCCCTCTCCTCAAGTGACTATCACTATACTTTCAGACATGAACATTCGGATCGCCCTCTTCTTCTGCCTTGTAGCTTCCCAAGCGACCCCCACGGCCTACGCTATCGATCTAGACAACGACAACATGAGCGATGTCTGGGAGAAACTCTACGATCCGAATAACACCCTCCAGCCCGATGATGATGATGACGCTGACGGTTTCACCAATCTGTTCGAGTCCCTCGCTGGAACAGACCCGCACGATGCTGACGACTTTCTAAAACTCGATCTCCAGCCTGTAACTGGGGGGCTCGAAGTGACGTGGGACGAGCAACTCGGTAAGCACTATTCGCTCGAGTCCTCGGAGGACCTCGAAACGTGGTTCGAAGTCGACGTCTTGGAACCGGTCAGCTTCCCCGTGGCGAGCAACACCCTGCCCTCCGGTGAGCCAGAGACCGATTTCCTCGATTCTTGGCACCTCTTCAGCGCTGGATATGATGGTTTTGACAACCGCTGGGCCTTTACCTATGGCGTCGAGGCCAATAGCAGTAGCCCCAACTACGGGTTCAACGACGACTTCGATAACGATTCGCAACAGAATTTCGTCGAGAGCTACGCAGGGACTGATCCTGGCGAATCCCTTGGCCGTTTCGAGGCCTGGTTCGATATCGGTCGCTCGCGTATGCGATTCGAATACTACGATTCTTCTGGTGACCTCCGCTACGATCTGGAATTCCCGGTGGCCCCTCTGACGTTCTACAACTCTGTGAACATCGGTAGCTCTGATTTCGAATCCCACGCCCTAGATCTCGATCCGGAATTCTACGGTGGGTTCGTCGACAACACCGAGACCCCTGCGAGACTCCGCACATTTGTCCCAAACCGAGAGAACGAGCGCCAGACACCGGATTATCTTCCGCCGAGCGAGGCAACAGCGGCGAACCAACTAGATTTCAGCGAAGCTGTCTTCCACGATGCTGGCGTCGGCTACCTCCTGATCGAGTGGCCCGAGACCGCAGCCCACGCTGCTCACGCTATCATCACCGGCGCGCAAATTGGAGACTGGTTCTATGGGCGGAGCTTCATCACAACTGTGGTGCCTCCCCAGCCAACGGGAAACCAGACGGGGTCCGGTGAAGATGCGCGGGAATTTTACCGCATCACCGCCTCCGACACCGTGGTTGCCTCGAACTACCCGAATCTCTGGGAGAGATTCGCCATGCTCTACGAGGCTCCCGACGAAGACTGGGACAATGATGGTGCCACGAATGCCGAGGAAGCTATTGCCGGATCTAATCCTTTTCTGAAGGACACTGACGGAGACGGCCTGGATGACAACGATGAGCTTGATGCGGGAGCAAATCTAACCAGTGCAGATACCGACGGTGACGGAATCGTCGATTCCAATGATTTCCATCCGTGATCGCAGAGATTGATTGGCCAGCAAAACCCTGGCCAAGTTTCGCTGCTGTTCCTATTGCCGATGCCAGTTCAAGTCCAGTAGCTGTGAACAATCACGGAGTCTGCGTGCTGGCGAAAACCAGTGGTTTTGGCGGCGACGTCGTCACTGCAGATTCGACGTTTCCGCTGAGCACTACCGACCTGGACTACACCATCACGATTGAGGGAATCCCAACCACCTTTTACGTGGTGTCAGCGATTCCCATTGGTATCACTGACAGCGGAATAGTCGTTGGAAATGCCACGGTCTCGGATGATCCTGGTGGCAATGGAGGGACGCCACCGAGCGAAGGCGCAGGAGGAGGCGCTGGTGCGCATGGCCATGCAATCTACTGGTTGCCAGGGGACGACTACGACACCGCCTATTTCTTATCCCCCCCCATCTACGCTGGGCGCCCTTCAGATTCCGGAGCGATTGCGGTAAGTCCTGGCGCAGGCAGCAACGGTCAACCCTCTGGACTTGCCCGAATCGTCGGCTGGACAAGCAGATGGTACAACCCTCCCGGCTCAGAAAGCCCTCCCCAAAGCTACGCAATACCGAACACTTGGACCTCTAACACTCTCGGATCCTTCGGATCTCCTTTGCCCCGCGAAATCTTGTCGAATCCCCACGACCCCGCGTACTTCGATGCACTCGCTAAAGGGGAGAGTCGGCATATGGTGATCTGTTTGAAATCGCAGGAATCGAGGATGGTGGATCTATCGTAGGTAAACTACTTTCTCACGAAGGCGGCGATCTAGCTTCTGTTGTCTGGCGGAAAGAACTGACCAATTCTAGCGTTATAGAACGGCTTCCTGAACTGTTCGGCCTTCAACCCTCGGACATCGCCAGAATGCCCAATGACGTGCTCATAATATGCGGAGACAATCTGTGGATCCAAGACAACCAGGGTTGGATTGAGAGAGGAGACTCCTCACCTTTCTCTACGACAGCTTGCACCACGATCACGCCCACGGGTCAATCTATCAATTCTAGCTCTCTCATCCAAAACGGCTTCAAACAATCGTTTGATCAACTCACAAACGGAAGTCCAGGCTCAGTCACTGCAGTCGATATAAGTGAATCTGGATTTGTCCTCGCCTCAGTTTATGACACTCCAACCCTTTTGATCCAGTGCGATCTCGATATCGATTCGGATAACGACGATCTCTCATCACTTCCCGAGCGAACAGCATCAGAGGAGGCGGTAGAGGACGGAGACAATGATGGCAAAGTCATGATCGTGAATGACTGGGATGCTGATGGCGATGGGATCATCGGGATATCGGACGGCTATGATCTTGTGGCAGGCATCGAATCAGATGACGAGGACGAATCGATTTTCTTCCCTCTGGTTCTCCAGGTCAGCGACAGATTTCCTAACGCAAGAGTCAGAATACAGTATGTAGGCTCCAGCCCAGAGGAGATGTCTTGGGATCCGGCCGACACGTTTAACCTACCAGCCGACGGTGCGATCCGACTGTGGACCCGTAACGGAAATGAGCCTCGTGATGCGAGAGGGATCGAATCTGGAGGCGACTATGTAACCCCTGGGGAGCCCTATGCTCTCAGCGACCTCAATATCCAAAGCAATGGGATAGGCATTCTGTATATCGAACCGGTCGCGTTGCCTGAAGGTGACGAAGCTCGCATGGTAACTCTAGAATACGACTTGAGGGCTAATGGCAGTTGGGTCGCCGCCGATTCTGTAAGGCTGCTTACGACTAGAGTCGAATTGTGGTCAAGGGGAAAGAAGGTATATGATCCATCGGGAGATGAAGCTCCTTGGTTGCAGGCGGATCGATTGGTAGCCTCACATTTAGAGGAAGTCGAGGGCGGTAGCTCCCTCGTCCTTGAGCCGGAACTCCGCACTGTGGATTTCAATCTCACGGCGGATTCGTTGATCCAAGCAAGCGGGGTTTCCGCTTTCGAAATGACCGCTGGGGGCAGTGGTCTCGGCGGACAAACCGATAGCCTCGCGTTCGCATTCGCTGAACAACCAGGTGATTTTGACGCGATCGTTCAAATCCATTGGTTCTTAGGAACGCACCCCAATGCGCGAGCGGGCTTAATGCTGAGATCGGGACTGGATCATTCGGCTCCGTTCACTAGCCTCTTCTGGACCGGTGACAATAGAATGCTTATGCAGACCCGATCTGCCTCGTCTTCCTCGCCGGTGAACGTGGAAGCCCAGCTTCCGCAAGGGCTTCCGCGATGGTTTCGGATAAAACGTGATGGCAATGCCGTTTCCATCTATCATGCTTCGAATCAAGCGGCCACGGCATGGACCCAGATTGGAACCTCCATCCTTGACGACTTCACCGATGCGCCATACATCGGCATCGCCCTTGCCTCGGGCGAACCGGCTCAAACATCAGTAATGTTTGCCAACGCATCACTTCCCATACAGGAAGAAACGATCGAGATCGAATATCCTCCCGGGACCTACCAAGAGTTTAAAGTTAAGATATTTGACTCTCGAGAGGACATTCAGAATGTCTGGGTAGCTGGCGCAAAACTACCCGTTCAAGATCTTGGAGGATTCTATGAAAGTGAAATTTTCATCTGCTCTGAATCGGAACCCTCGGACCCCATCTCTGGACTCCCAGACCATATCGTTATTACTGGTAATGGACAATACGATATCGAATACAACCCTCTCGTTTCAGGGGCAGGCGAAGCTCTTATGGAAGAGCTACCAAAACATCAAAAAGCGGTCGGGGCAGCCGTAGACAGTATAGTAGAAGAGATGAAGGCTGAGGGATGGAACCATCTCAATGACCCATTGTACAAAGAAGGAGACACAGGGGCTTTCGGGACAGAAGTGCATCGCAGGGCGAGTCTTAAATTCAAGGGAAAAAAGGGTTGGTACTCAGGTGCTCTGTTTGAGAAAGTTGGAGAAGATTGGATATTTCGGGGCGAAGGGAATCCTGGCAATAACAACTATACTGAGATTGATCTCGTGCGGATGAAGAAGACCGGATTTGGTCTGTTCGAGGGCAAGCTCAAAATAGGTAAAGTCGTCAACCCAGACAAAATCGATTTCATCGTCGACATAAAGACCACCAGCAACGGCACACCACTAAAGTTCACTCCAGGTGCACAGGGGGCTAGGCAACTAGATTTAGTGGGAGACAATGGAGCAAAACATAAAATGGCAGTGGTTAGAGAGCGCTATTTGAGCGCGAATCAGACCTGGTCTGTGAACAAAAAATGGGCCGCGCTCGCTGCCATCGGCTCGCTCTTCACCATACACGAAATGACCTACAATATGCTACATGCTGAAGAGTTCGAAGACCAATTTGATCAGGTGCTTTTCTGGGCGGGAGTGGTTAAAAGAGCTGTCGAAAACGGCGAAGACAGTGAATCGATAAGAACGAAGCTCTCCCAATTTCAACTTGAGACGTGGAAGTATATGAAACCGTTCATCCCAGGAGGAACCATGGATGTGGTTACGACCGCGAGACTGAAACAGATATTCCTATCCGATGAGGTGCCGATATGGATACCTGAAGAAGAATGAACACCATTTCCTACAAAGGGCTTACTTTCGGCGAGCTGCAGTCTCTGTACAACAAGATCCTAGCCAATCTTGGCGGAAGGGTACGTTGGGACTGCCAAGCCTCACCCGGCGAGCTGCGTATCCTAACGGCAGGAAATCAATCGGTTCATACCGTTCGAACCGATGATCAAATTCTTGGTTTTTTCGAAACCGCCAGTAAAGGCTTGTTCCATGGGATCGAACTTACTACCTATTTTTTCAAGAATGAGTATTGGTATTACACGCTGGAGAGTGACGGCAAACCGATAGATCAGTTTACAGTATATTGGGACGATGTTGATGATGATCCGATGATCCAAAGAAAATACGTTGGTAGTGCCGAGACCGTGGGCAAAGCATGGGACGTCTCTCCGAAGATTATCGAAAACTACCTCGTTAGCTGGCTTCCTCAAGAAGATGTCACGGCCTCGGATTTCGGGAAGCATCTCACCCCTGGAGAAGTATATGCCTATCCGACTGATCGCTACCCCTATGGCACTGCTCTACAGGGTATTGATTTCTTAAGCGCTCTACAAATCCCATTCCCATTCGAGGATCGTCCAGATGTCCAGTCTCACGCCATCTCCTTCCCTGGAATGCCGATTGACCGATTCACGAGAAGGAAAAGCTTGATCGCTAGATTTGTTGACTCCTTCAGACGCTCCTGAATACCGCTTTTCGAATCGAGTGAGCCGCGCACACCTCTAAGCCTCTACGCTTTTTGTAGTCATCCCGAACCTAAACGTGGGATTCTGCTAATCCTCCAGTATTTCCGTTAGCGGCCTCTTGCTAACCTCGCCGTCGTGCAAGGTCAACACAGTCGCAGCAGTCATAGCGATCCGATAGGACGCAGACCTCTCCTCGTCAGGATAGAATTCGATAAACAATTCGCTCTCTCTTGCATCCTGAGGAGCAAGGTTGAACTCTATCGTTCGGTACGGGACACTCCGCATCTTCGTAGACTCGTCAGTAGCAACCTCAGGCCACAGATGAGTGATCAGCTGTCCGCGTTCCTTCACCGTCACTTGAGGTGCTGGTCGACGGTTGTAGGGCGCCATCGAGAGATCTAGAAGGAATTTAATCTTTCCCGTGTACGGATTCAATTCAAATGCGTTGAAAGCAAGAATTTCAGGAACATGATTAATTTCCGCCGACGAGGAGATTAGTGTGGCACTCGCAAGATCCTCATCGCTGGGATGCTCCCTAGAACAGGCCGATAACGTTGCCGAAAGCAAAATGGTGACCAACGATCTGAAGCATCGCCCCTGTAGGTTAAGTGTGTTCGGCATTGGCGTTGCTTTGTTGTTCATGGCAACCCTGCTAGCAATGGCTCAAAAGTCAATGACAGGCCGATAGTCCAATAAAGGATCTAGATCGGATTCCAAGGCAGAATGAGTGGTCGGAACGGAAAATCCGACCTCGTTCGCAAAGGCTTGATGCGCGTGACAGCGTTAGGTGAATGCGGAGGCGCTCTCGGCATAAAACTTGTGAGCGATTCTGAACTAGCGGGTGAATTCGGCTCAGCGGAGTAAGCGACCACCACCAGGAATCGGATCCGTTGCAGTACAGTGTCGTTTCGAACATTTGATAGCAGATCCATGGGAGGAGCAGCGGAGGGGAAAGCCTTCCCCTCGGGCTTACTCCTGCGTCGTGCAGCCCTACCCCTTCTAGCGGGGACACCCCGCAACGCCCCGATGGATGTCGCTTTCGCTAAGGTGTGAGGAACTGCTCCACGCCACACCACCATCCACCCGGAACCGTCTTTGCCTTGCGTCGGACGCTCCGTTCCGGCAGCGCTTCGCTACGGCCACCTCCTCTCCACTTTACCGCCGAAAGGCAGACCGTTCCCTCCTACCGCTCCAACCACCAACCAGAGATCAGTCGGCACCGTGTTTCACACCGTGCCGGTTTGTTAGAGGCTCCGCACCACAGCAAGGCTCAATCCGTCGATGCGCTCACCACATCCTCCAACGTCGGCCAACCACGTCCCATCGCCGGACTCAGCATCGCCTACCTGTTCTTCGCTTCGCATCTCAGTGATGGTCTTACACCGTGTTGGAGACCTCCGCCCTTGCCGCCCTCCCAAAACTCCCACCACTGCGGCGGGTCGGCGATCTCCAACACCGTGCGCTTCTCTTTCGCGTGCCGCTGTCGCGGATTCGTTAGAGTGGTTGGCTCCGCGCCCCAGCATCGGCGTGCCGGGCGTCCACGGGAAAATGGGTGTCCCAGAGGGAGCCCTCCTTCCCTTCGGCATTTTCCCTTAGGACTCCCGTCCCGTCCGACGCTTCTTGCTGGGCGTTCATTTTTTCCTTCGAAAAAATGGGTTTTTCTTCCTTCCTTTGTTTCTCTTTTTCGGGAACCAGCGTTCCCTTGGCGGTTTCGCTTCTGCGTGGCCGAAGCGGGCGCCGAGACGGTGCTACGGCGGGACTTCGAGCTAGGATCTAATGAGGATTTCGAGGTTTGTTAGTTGTCTGTTTCCAGGGTCTGAACCACGCGTTATTTATATTCATAACTCACTTATACTTAGCGGCTAACAACTCTATTTTTCTTGCGGATTACACCTCAAAACACTTGAAAAGTGTTCAAAATTACAGTATAGTTTTGAAGCGGTTTGAGGGTGGAATGAGCCACCTAACCAAGCCCGAAACACAACCAAGAAAACACCGAAAGGAACCCGAACTATGTTCACGAAAAATACCATCCAACTGACTGGCAACATCACCAAAACGGCGGAGACCCGCAAGGCCGGTGACACCACCGTGACGCGCGCGCGCCTCATGCACAACGAGACCTACCGCAAGAGCGACGGCACCGAAGCCGAACGCGTGGTAGCAGTCGATCTCGACATCTGGGGCAAGCGTGGCGAAGCCTTCGCCGAACACATCACCACCAAGACGCCCGTCTACATCGAGGGACGCTTGCAGCTCGACCAGTGGGAGCAGGACGGCGAGCCGCGCTCGCGCTTGCTCATTCGCGTCGAGGACTGGCAGTTTCTTTCTGCCAAGTCGGACGGCGATGCAGGCAGCAAGAAGAGCAAAACGAAGAAGGGCGACAAGGCCGCCTAGCGGATGCTAGGGCAGCGGCGGGAGGGGGCGGACACCCCCTCTCGCCTTGAGCCCATCGATCCTAATCACACCCAGTTAAAGACGAAGCTAAGAACCATGAAACTCAATAACCTAGTGTTACACTGTGGCGGCGCTGCCGTCGAGCAGGAACAACTCGAACGCGTCGCGACGCCGGAAGCCGTCGGGCGCTGGCAGCCGATCGGACACGCCGAGCTTGCCGGACAAGTCCGCCGGGGCTTGGAGAATGCAGGCATGCAAATCCTCACCGAAGCTCACGCACTCAACCGGGGCGGTGCCCAGTACTTTGGCCTGATGCAAGTGACCATCGACGGCCACGAGAACGACGAGTGGGGAACGGTGGTCGGCCTGCGCAACTCGCACGATAAGCGCTTTCCCGCCGCGCTCGCGCTCGGCTCTAGCGTTTTCGTTTGCGACAATACGGCGTTCACTGGCGAGGTGGTTCTAGCACGTCGCCACACCACCCACATCCGCCGGGACTTGCCGGAAGTCACCGCCCGCGCCGTGGGTCGCCTAACGGATTTCGCCGGACAGACCGAACGCCGTGCCGACGCCTACCGCAAGCGGGAAGTTGGCAACGCTGAGGCGCACGACCTGATTGTTAGGGCGCTAGACGCGCAGGCCATCACGACGACGATGGTACCAAGGGTGCTAGAGCAATGGCGAGCGCCGACCCATCCGGAGTTCAAAGACCGCAACCTCTGGTCGCTCTACAACGGTTTCACCGAGACGCTCAAGGGTGGACTCTTGAAGCTACCTCGCAGGAGCGAAGCACTTCACGGCGTGCTCGATCTCGCAGCGAAGCCAGATTCGAAAACCTTGGTTCTGCAAGCCTAGCCGATCGCACACGAAAGGAGTACGAGATGGAACTAGCAGAAACGATCACCTGGAAGGGCTCGGAACACGAGGTGCCCGACATGGAAACGCTGGAAGAATGGGCGTTCGACAGCGTTTGCGAAACGCCGGACGGCGTGACGGTTGAACACGATCACCCCGATAGCTGGCTGCGCCTTCTCGGCCTGGTCTAACATGGATGCAATCGCGACCGGGGCGGAAGTGCCCGCCCCGGTCGATCCCCTCTCAAATTGACTATGAACAGTCTTCTAGAACTACCCGACTCGATCACCATCGTGTGGTCGACCGATGACGTCGCCTCACGTTGCCTGGAACTCGACGTCGCCCTGACCCTCAACGATCAACGCGAAGTCCTGCGCAGGCTTCGCCACTATCACGATGCCACCGTTGGCATTTCGTGGGAGGTGATCGACGAACACATTCAAGCGGTCTGCGAATCACGCCGCCGGTAACTGCGGCGGAATCTCGATGAAACTAACTGAGGATGAGGTTTCTCTTTTTAAGACCCGTTGACGTTGGCGATTCGCTTCATCGATTTCCGCCAATCATCGAGCGCTGCATTGATGCTTTCTGCGACACGCTCGACAAGACGCCCGCTTTGCTCGAACACCATGGCACCGCGACGATGTTCACCATCGGCCCGCTGTTTGTCCTCGTCGGCTACTTCGGAGCCCACTGGATCAATCGCCGACACTTCTACCGCAGCAAGGCCCGGGGCGATCCCCTGCCGACCTACGGCCACGCTTGGCGCGTGAGTACGTTTGAAACCGTCGCTGCGTTCTTTTTCGTCGGGCTGATGATGCTCGGCTTTGTCTGCATTCTCGCCGGCGCTGTCGATTGGGTCGATGGTTAGTCGCCAGTCCATCACAGCAATGTTGTAGCTACACCGATTGTTAGGGAAACTTAACAAATCGGCGAAAAAAATTTCGCCGCCGCGGCGAGCGTTCGAGCACTCACGCTACCACGGCGGCGGGGCTGGCGCCCATTGATGGAGCGGCTTCGCCGGAGAGGGCGGGAACCAACCGATCAAGACGCGTTTGTCGGAGCCAAACGCTCAGAACAATTCGCTGCTTGATCCAGACTCCGGCTGAACCTGACAAGCTTTTACCAAGCTGGCCAGGAGGGCAAGGCAGTCGGATCGCAGACGCGATCCCCCTGCCCGCTCCGTCGCGTCCTGACCCCTCCGGGTGCCGCCGTCCGCCCCGCCTCGGGTGGGCTTGGAATCGATTCCTAGCAGCGTCACCAGATCCAATACCTCCGAGAAATCATGCCTCCGGTGAGGTTGATCCAGCTGCCCCGCATCGCTTAGCTTTCCGGTCATGTCGCCCACCTCGAGTGGCTCGCGCAAACGCTCACTCACCTTGGCGAAACGCAGACGCTCTCTGATCACCTCGGTCGCGTGATGATAGAGCCAGACTCGAAAGCGCAAGGGATCGACAAGCGTCTCAGGTTGCCTCGCCGCTCTAACGAGCACGTCCTGGACGAGATGCTCTGCTAGTTCGTGGCTCTCTGCCCGCACGATCATGAAGCAAAGCAGTTCGTCCCAGACTTTTTGGACAAACTGAGCCTCACCACTGTCATCCTCACGCATCACTCAAGACAATCGCTAGGTCTGGCGGAGTCGCAACCTAACGCTACGGTACTGTCTCAACTTCGAGAAACGCGATGCTTTCGACGAGGCAGCGCTCGCTAGCCCCGCCGACGGCACTGGCAGCGGCACCGCCGTTCAGACTGACTTCTTTTACCCGGAAAGCGCGAAGCTCTCTCCAGAGGCGGTGGAGGTGGCGCCCACGGATTTTTACATCGAGTTCGTCATAGCTCACTTCAATCTCGACACCGTTCTCGCTTAGCTCCATCTGGCGAATGAGGTGATACGGCAAGGCGATGACCCTGTCCCCTGCACAGTAGGTCAGTGTGGGGTGGTCGTCGTCGGTCTGATAGGCTTCGGTTGTCGTTTCTGGCTTCATAAGTTTTCGATTGCAGTTAGAGGCGGCGGCCTGCCTTGCGCACGCCCGCTCGGGCGCGCTTCAACCAGAGGTCGACCCGGTGCGCCTTGCGCATGCTGCGCGCGAGCGCGTAGGATTTCGCGCTGTGTTGTCGCCGTTGGCGGGCTTTGGCGAACTTCTGCCGCCGTCCGTTAAACCAATCCCGGATACGTTTCGGCAGGTAATTGCCCCCCAGTTGCGTCCAGAATGCGTGGAAGCTCGCGGCAGTCTTGGCGCGTCGCTCGTAGACCGCAACCTCGCGCATGAGGGTCTTGATCCGCTTGGCTCGTAGTTCTGCAGCTTCGTTCTGCGCCTTTCCGGCAGCCTCCGGTTTCGCCTGCTTGGCTTCTTTGAGTAGGCTGGCTAACTCTTTTCCTAAGCTCGCGACGAACTCGCGGGCGAGCGGGCGCTCGGATCGCGTCGCGACCGCACGCTTGATTGCAGCCAGACTATGCGCGTAGAGCCGGTGCCCTTCTTTGAATCGAGTGTTGCTGACGTAGAACTGCCGCAAGTTCGTCGCGGCCTCAGAGTTCGGCCCGACGACGAGGATGGAGTCTTGCACGCTGGCACCTTGAGACTTGTGTGAGGTGACGGCGTGGCCGTGACAAACTTGGGTGAATCCTTCGGGCAGAACCTTACCACCCGCCAAGAGAACGCTGTTTGATTCGGGATCGATCGCTTCCACCTGCAGCCGCTCACCGTTGGAGACGCCGATCTCGGGACAGTTCGCACGGAACAGCAGTTCGTCGCCCGCCGCGACGACGAGCGGGCGTTCCTGGGCAACGTCGAAGGTGCCACGCTGCTTACGCCGGATGGTTGCCTCTGTCCCGTCAGGTCGCATGATGACGACTCCGTCGCTGAGCACTTCTTTCACGGTGGCCGATTCGCCTGCCTTCATCCCGGCTCCCGGGCGATGGAAGTTGAGCACCATGCCTGGCTGGTAGCTCTGCCAGTGGCAGCGCTCGACCACCGTCCAGGACAGCGAGGCAGAACCTCGGATCTCGAGTTCCGCACCGTGGATCAGTCCACGCGCTTTGAGCTGCGCTCGCGCTTCGGCGTTGAACCAGTCGATATCGTCCCAGGTTGGGATGACGACGAGGGTCTGCCGCCCTGCCGCGACCGATTCCGCGTAGTGTTCCGCCGCCCGCTCGAAGAGTTCGCGGGCATCGGGGATTTCATGCACCATCCCCAGCCTATCGGCCTGCACTAGCGCTTTCAGCGATTGGCCTTGGGCTAGTAGCTTGGCCATCTCGCGGTGCTCTTCGGTGCGCTGGCGGCGTACATTTGAAAGCCGCTCTGGCCTGACAAGCTTCGAATCGATCAGGCTACGCAAGGCGCTGCCGCGCTCGACTGATTCGTGCTGCTTGGTGTCGCCGACGAAGATGAAACGCGCACCATGCTCGTCGGCGACTCTCACCAAGTCCGCAAGTTGGCGCGATGAGAGGAAGCCTGCTTCGTCAATCAAGATGGCTCGTCCAGCGGCGCTTTCTTGCAGGTGTTGGCTGTTGAGGAAGGCCGCAACGGTCGCGGCTTCGGGATAGCCGTTGGCCTGCAGCTCAGCCGTCGCTCGCGTCGTTGGGGCGAGCGCAATAAGACCATCGCCATTCTTGTGTCGGCAGGCTTCGTCGAGGCGCGCCAGCGCATGGGTCTTGCCAGTGCCAGCATCGCCGATGAGGACGGCAATGCCGTGGCGGGATTCGGCTAGGGCGGTGATCGCCTTGCGCTGGTCGTCATCGAGCAATGTGAGTTGCGCGCCGGAGACGTCTCCCAGGCTCGGAAACTTTCCCCGGCTGGTCGCCGCGAATCGCAGCAGCCTCGCTTCTTCTTCGAGCACGCGCTCCGTGGTAATTTCGTAGCCGTCACTAATTGCGCCTGACTTCGAAAGCATCTCGGCGTGGAGACCGCGCGGGTCGATGTCGCCGATGTGCTTTGATCCGAACCGCAACGCAGCAGCAAGGGTATCGCCAAGCCGGGCGACGCTGTGGCGCTCCAGGCAGTGCTCCAAGCCCATCGCGGTGGATTGGTGAAGATCGATGGATCGGGCGGGAGACACGCCCTGCGAGGCTCGTTGCCGCGCCGCACCGACCGTTGCCTCAATGTCAGCCAGGCCAGAATCATCGAGTCGCGCGAGCTGCTGCGCCCGCACGTCGTCGGTAGAGATCTTGGTTAGCTTCGGATCCCGCCAGTCTTGGACGAAGGCTTCGACTGCCGCCTTGCTTGGCGGCTTTCCAAACGCCACGTTGTATTCCGCCCAGAAGCGCGCCTCGGCGGCACCCTGGTTGTCTTTGATAAAGAGTTCCACCCGCCGCTTGCTCGGGCGGTGGCCGAAGACATCCTCATACCGCGCTTCGAACGCATGCCGCTGTGAGGTGCGCCTGCTAAAGACATCCTCGGCCTCGCGTGTGATCCCCGCGATCTGAAAACCGAGTCCGCGCGTGGGCGCTTCGACCTGGTAGCCTAACTGCGTCAGTCTTCGGGCGAAATCATGGTAGAGGAATTCGCGCACATACGGGCTGGCTTCCATCATCGCCCGACGTTGCAGTGCTAGCCATTGATCCCGCTCGCCATCGTGACTGGCGTTTGCCAGCACGGCGTGTGCGTGCAGCTGTGGGTCGAGCGAGCGCGATGCGTCGTGGAAGAAGAGCGCGCCGGTGATGTTGCCAGAGACACGTAACTTCTCGGAGTTGCTGAATTCGCCACTGCGCAAGCGCACTGCGGCAAACTTCTCCATCTCGGTAACCGCTAGCCTGACAGATTGCTGCCACGCCTCTCGGATGCGATCATCCCCACCCACGATCGCCGCGATGCTAGCGGCCTTCGGGGCGCTAAAGGTGATGTCGTGCAGCGAGATGGACTTGCGCTCTTCGCGCTTTCCCGTCTTCAGGTTGATCGTCTTGGCCGTACCGTGCTGGCGTGCGGTGAGCTTCTCGCCGGTCTTAGGATTGATGTTGTTGCGCAATGCCTCGAAGTGCTCGGCCTCGACCGTGCCGTCAAGCCCTAGCGCTTTCGCGCCTTTACCGATCCACTCGCCTTCGACCTTCTCACCTTCAGCGTAGTAATCGTTCGCGCTGAGGTGCTTCGATAAGTAGGTCTCGCCACCAGTGATGGATACGGCTGTGATCATGCTCTCTCGCCCAGGGGGCTCGTGATCTAGTTCGCCGTCTGACAGCAACCATCACAGAATTTCGTCTTAGAGACTTGAATTCGCCTGCAAGGTATCTTGGAGGGGAGGGACAAAGAAGTCATAGTTTGAGATGTCAAAAGAATACTCATTTGAGAGTTCTTGACGGATGGGAGACTTCGATCCTAAGTTTACCATCACAAAAATGCGACAAGGTAGGATCAGCGACATTGAGCAAGTATGGCGGATCTAACGTTTACTAAATTGGCTGAGAGAGGGGCACCACCTGCTCAGGGACGCAACCTCGCCTTTTTATGGCCAAACAATTGGGACGACTACGGCTATAAAACCTTGTTCAGACTCACTGTCTTCGATGAGCAGGGTGAAAGGCATGAGCTAGGTGATGTGAAAGTAGGCTTTGTAGGCCAAGAGGAAGGGTGGACTGAAAAACAAATTCCTGAGCAATTTAAAGCATTGTCTGAAAACTTTTTCTCTCTCGGGCAAGACACTGACTACTACATCGCTATCGTAAAGAAGTTTCCACCGGAGACCGTAGCAGAACTGCTCAGTTCTCTTGGTGATATAATACATACTCAGGCTCGCTACGAACTAGCCGATGGTGAAGGCGTTTTCCGCACATCCTTGCTACGATCAGTTAATCAAGCCACGATTGAACAGCAATTCCGAAGAATATTGCGGAACGAGGCTCCACTTACCAAATATCATTTTTTATACGAGAAGGCGGCAAATGAACGCTACGCGGGAATCAAGGTCGAATTTGCTGTCAATCCTGGCAGCGCGCCATCGACCAATATTCATATTCTGATTGGCCGCAATGGCGTAGGGAAAACGACTCTGCTTAACAATATGGTTGATGCGCTATTACCCGGGCGCGGAACCGAAGAGGACAAAGGTTACTTCGCTACAGCCAGCGCATGGGGCACACTAGATAAGCTTGATGGCGATTACTTCGCTGGGGTTGTCTCGGTCGCGTTTAGCGCATTCGACCCCTTTACTCCACCAGACGATCAACCGCATGCTGATGCTGGGATGAGATACTATTATGTGGGGCTAAGAAAACGATCGAAGAATGCCGACGAGGATCAATTGCTCCTGAAGAGCAAAGATGATCTGCGCTTGGATTTCATCAATAGTTTGAATGTTTGCTTTGCTTTGGTTTCAAAAAGAAACCGCTGGGTAGATACTGTTCGTACGCTGGAATCTGATTTCAATTTTGCGGAGATGGATCTACGCGATTTGATCGAAGTCTACGATCATGACGAATCTGACAGAAAGGTAAGATTCTCGAAGAAGGCATTGGCACGATTCGACAGAATGAGTTCAGGTCATGCAATCGTGCTCTTAACGATCACGAAATTGGTCGAGACCGTCGAGGAGAAGACATTGGTTTTACTCGACGAGCCTGAAAGCCACCTCCATCCGCCACTATTATCAGCCTTCACCCGCGCACTCGCTGACTTATTAGTTCACCGAAATGGGGTGGCCATTATCGCTACTCATTCGCCTGTTGTCCTTCAAGAGGTTCCAAAATCTTGTGTGTCAATTGTGCGCCGAACCAGGCTCAAAGCGGAAGTCAATAGGCCTGAGCAGGAAACTTTTGCCGAGAACGTGGGTGTTTTGACTCGAGAAGTGTTCGGCTTAGAAGTATCAAAATCAGGATTTCATGCCCTCTTATCCCGATCTGTTGAGGACGGTGGATCTTACGAAGAGATTGAGCAGGCCTATGATAATCAGCTGGGTTTTGAGGGCCGATCGATCCTGCGTTCAATGCTTGCGATTAGGGACTCACGAGTGGAGGGCCTCGAGTGAGGCATATCCCCCCACCAAGCGATGACCCTAGGCACGTTTTTGAAACATGCATCGCCGGAGTAGCGAACGATAACCTTCGGCAAAGACTTAGTGTTGCGACACCCGATATAGTTCTGGCTGCGGTGGACTACGAACAGAAAGCAACAGTATCTTGCCTCTATGCGATTCCACCCTGTAATCATGCGAATGACGAAGTCGTGCTTTGTGGGGTTACGAAAAAAGAGCTTAAGGACGTCTATAGTAATCAGATGGTCGGAGAAAAGAAGGCTGGGAGAAGCATCTACGATTCGTTGCTGGTAAGGGCTCCATTTGGCAAATGCCCTTTCTGCGGTTTTGGTCAGGCCTCCACTCTAGATCACTATCTTCCGAAATCGAAATTCCCTCAGCTTTCCGTTGTCTCCTATAATTTGGTTCCTTCATGTAAGGATTGCAATACTGGTAAAAGTGTAACGACGGCATCTGCCCCAGGAGATCAATGCCTTCATCCGTATTTCGATCACCATGAGACAGTTGGCGAACAATGGCTATTTGCGAAAGTCGCAACTAAAGCACCCGCCAGCGTGCAATACCATGTTACAGCGCCAGATGGTTGGGATGACGTTTCGAAATCGCGTGTTCAATCGCATTTTACTCAGTTCGAATTAGGATCAAGATATGCACTAGAGGCCAGTGATCATTTGGCCTGCCTCCGAGGCACTCTAAATGATTTCTCCCAATCGTTTGGACCAGCAGGCGTCAAACAACTTCTTGCGCGAGAGGCTCAATCGCATTTCCAGCAACATCGTAACTCTTGGCAAACGGCAATGTTTCAGGCTCTTTCAGAAAGCGATTGGTACTGTGACGGTGGATTTATGTAGGCGGTAGTATTCGAGCTGGATGAAGCCTTTCGCTAGGCCCACTGGGTGGGGATTCCCTAGACGTGCAGCCAGTTCCATCCAAGAAGTGCTGTAGTAACAGATGTTATGATTTAGGTGACACAAGACCCTTGCCACTTGGTGGCATGGATTGTTGCCGGAAAGAAGGCGGGAACTGCCCCGCATATGGACAGGAAACTCAACCGGATTCCTGTCGAATTCCGACCGAGCTTCGCACGACAACCGCCCGAAATGCTCCGGATCTACGGACTCCTTTCGATCGCTTTGCTCACTAAACACAGGCGTTTTACTGTGCAATTACACTTTAGTGGAGCGGACGAACCGAAAAAAACAGCTCGCTCACTCACACTCACAATACGTTAGGACATCCTGCATTCCTCCATGGTCGCATCCCCAGCATTTCCTGGCAGTTTCTTGTGATGGTTTGGCTCCGACGGCGAACTACCTTCCATGGAGCGACCATCATCGCAACTTGAGGTAGAAAGTTACCAACGCCCGAATGGGAGTCGGCTAGAGCCTCATCGAGAGTTTGTGGCCAAGCTACGCCAGATGGGGTGGCCTTACCAAGCCATGACCGAACGGCTTTGCGAGGAATGCGGCGTGTCGATCAGTGTGAGTGCCCTCCACGAATTCTGCAAACGCCGGAAGATCAAGAAAGGAGCTGGGGAGACGGTCAGTGCAACAGCAGCAGCACGACCTTCCTCCGTGAAGGCTGCCGACAATCTCAAGCCTGCTCCACCACAAAGAGAAAAGAAGCGCTTTTCCTACGGCGACGAGGACGACAAGAGCCCTCTCGAAACAGTTTCGAACTAACCACACCAATACCAAACACATGAACACCAAGAGAGAACCAAAGACAAGACGGCCAACGCGTGCCGTGTTCACCCAGGGAGGCAAAGGCGGCGTCGGAAAGACCGAGATCGCTCTAGCATTGACCAGCTGGTACCGCGCAAGAGGCATCGAGCCAACTTTGCTCGACTTCGATGTCGAGAACTCTAACAAGGGCGGTTTCCAGAGCTTCTATCCGAAGGCGCAGAAGCTGGATCTCCACCAAGAAGGCTCACTCGATGCATTCTTCAACGCCTTCGATTCAGACGCACCGGTCGTCCTCGCTGATCTAGCAGGCGGAGCATCCAATGTCGCCCAGACATGGTTCGAGGATGCAGCAGGTTACGCCATGGAGATGAATGTGGCGTTCACAGCAGTCGGCGTGACCACCAACGATGCGGGATCAGTCCAATCGGTTCTGAAATGGGCAGGACACCTGCAAGACACCGTTGACTACCTAATCGTCTTGAACGAGATGCGCAGCCCGCGCTCCAAGTTCAACTACTGGAACGACGCCCCCAAGGTCGCCGAGTTCATCGAAGCCATGAATCCATCCGTCATGACGATGATGGCAAGAATCGAAGAATTCCAAGCCGAACTGCGCAACCACGCCTGCACTCTCGAGGACATCATCGACGAGAAAGTCGATGCCGAGTTCTTCCGCTACACCCGCAACATTGTGAGAGCAAAGATCTACCAGCGAAACCTCTTCGAAGGCTTCGACGCAGCCGCAGACATCCTCCTCCCCGAAGCTGTTCTCGAAACCGCCGAACTCCCACTCGCCTAAACTCATGGCTGACACCGATGCGTTAGAGTCCCTATCAGAGATCCTCCCCGCCGACCGGCGCGAGCAATTCTTCGCCTTCGTCTCCAAGTTCCGCAGCCGCCCCGAGGACGACGATCATTTCCAGATGCTGGAGGCCATCGGTTTCATCATGCTAGTCATGAAGGAGATCCCCGATCAGATCGCTGAGATCATCGATCAAGCTCAAGGGAAACTCGGCCAATCAGAGACCGAGCAGCTACGTTCAGAAATCGTCGCAGTTCTAACTGAATCCCTCGACACTCCATCTTATAAGGATCTCAGAGAGACAATGCTAACGATGCGTGATCACGAAGCGCGCTTCCGTCAGAAAGTCCGCGACCTTCAAGGGCGACTCGCGAAAGCAGAGCAATCAACCAAGAGACACACCAGTTTCGCACCAATTCTTCTGTGCAGCCTCCTGACGGGACTAACAAGCGTCGCCCTCATCGTCGGTTTGGTCAGCTTCGGCCTCCCATTCGTGGTCTCACCAAGCCCAGATCTAATTCCCGCAAAGCTAGAGCATTTCACGGCGTTGTACGAGCGAGGCCAGCTAGACTACTTCGAGACGAATCTACCGGAGCGAGGAAAGGTCGGCATGTACCTGATCGGCGGAGGAGCGGAAGAGGCATTCATTGACGGCGATCACGCCGTCATCGTTATGCCCATCAGGTGACCCACTTGCGGGCGATTCACTCCGAGACACTCTCGACCATAACCAAAGCCCGCAGCTCTGGACTGTGGCCGACGGAGCAAACCTTCGGCATCGATCTCGCCGCTTGTCTGAATCTGCAGCGAGGTGCTTCATGCCTGCAGAATGCAGAATTTTCTCGATTCGCAGTCGTTGCTGGGTGAGAAGACGTGCCGCTTTCTCCTCCCGACGACCAGCTCCACACGGGTTATGGTAATTGTATTGGCCTGTGCTGAAAATCCAGCTTATCCTCAAGTGTAAGCTTGGCCGAACCCGCGCACTCTAGCAGGATGCTTCGGGTGGGTTGCTGAGTTTGACAGCGTTAAACCAGAGCGAATAGCTCGGCTTGCCCTCAAGGGAAAATGGTGTTCATTAGAACAAGTTAAAACTATGCTCAATCGTCTCACAGCTCACAAGATCATCAAAGAAGCCCATTCTACTGAGGTCTTCCTACAGCTGAGAGAAACGGCACTTCCATGCGACACGGAGGTTGCTGAATCACTCCTCGAAGAAACAAAGAAGAGCCTCAATCGACGGTGTGCCACCGGACACTTCGACCATGGCGAAAGCGGGCAGCAAACCCCTGATTTTGAAGCGCTGGTTTCGCAATACATCGAATCCAGAGACGCGGCGGGATTCCATCAACTGAGCACCAGGGCGATGAGCGTGCTCCAGGAAGCAATGGAGGACGAAGCGCTCGCGACTGGAGGCTTTGTCGTCTTCATGGACTACTATGCGACGGACGATCAGACTCCTTTAGGAGACTCTCACTACCTTCTCGTCTCGCTTATTTCTGAGAAAGGAAGCCCCGCGTTCGATGATGATCTCAACCTTAGAGAAACAACTTCACTCGATCTGAAAAACTTGAGGCACTGTGTGAGGGTCAAGCTTGGCGGTGTAGCGGAGAATACCGATGGACTGCTCGGCTTCCTATCCGGAAAGACCGTCAAAGACACCTCCAAGTATTTCTCCAAGTTCATCGGAGGAACCGCTCTAGCCAGATCCAGCGATGTGGCCAGCCGAATCTACGCTGCTATAAATGACTGGGCAGCCAGCCAGGAGTATGACGATGACAGACGCCAAGAAATGCGCGATGCAGCTTTCGTTTACTTGAAGGATGGCGAGGAAGGAGCGTTTACGACAACGGGATTGGCGAATATTGTTGAGCCGGATAACGCAGAAGAGTTCCGTGACTATTTGGGCGAGGAGGCGGTGAATATTCCCGAGGAGCTGCCCGTGTTCCGATCTGCCGACCTTCGGAAGTTCAGAAAATTCGAGTACAGAAGCCCCTCGATAAGCTTGAGCTATGATCTTAACGAGTGGCGGGATCGGATTGATATCGACCCTGAGAGTGGAGCCGTTATCATTGCCTCGCCCCCAGACGATCTCGTCGCAAAAATCAGGGAAGAACATGAAGCTTAGCCCACTATTTCGCATCCTGAGCAAGTGTGAAGCGAGTTTCTCCACAAGCTCTGCTACAAAGCTCACCCTAAGGACTACCGAAAAGTTGAGCCCCGAGATCGTCGCGGCTTTGGATCAAGATCCGTTTGTGATCGACGATTATCCCCAAGGAACTACTGACCTACAGGCACAGAAGAATGGATTCGCATCAGGAGTTGAATTCACGATCCGAGTGCCTAGAAACGTCAGCGGATTATTTGTGGGGAAGGATTTTGACGATCTCATCAATTCGCCAGGAGCTTTGCTTAAGACCACTGAGGAAACGTTGCTGCTGTCTTTTGACGAGCAATCCCGAGCCCCCTTTTACTCGAAAGCTGATTCAAGAATAGCGGCCTACAACAACTACGAGGATGGCGTTAAACTCATCAAGCTCCTGGAGGCAGCTTGCGATTGCAGTACCACAGACAAATCGACCTTGGTGTTTTTTGAAGCCGACCGTGTTGAAATGCCACTTGTCGCTAACGCTCACGATTTTGGCGGCGCAATGGCGACCAACTCGATTGAAGAATTTGTTAACGAAGAGTCTCGAAATGCTCTCCGCAGAGAAGTATTCCGATCAGTCTTGTGGGATCTTCTCAGGGAGTACAAACCAGCGAACCGGCTGGGTTTCTTTCTTCGCTCGACCTCCGAGTTTGATCGGCGTCTGCGATATGCATGGGCGCTCGCGTTGAAAGACGTATCAGTATCAAAGATTCTCTCGGAGACTCGGGAGAAAATTGCTGACTTCACCGAACTGCTTAGCAAGGGTATCACGTCGCTTGAGCTGAAATCGATAACGATTCCTGCGGCCTTAATTTTCTCACTAAAAGAAATCGATCAGGGGGGAGACTGGACGGCGAGGAATGCGTTGGTTTTCATTGCCGGCATCCTTTTCATCATTAGCTATTTTTACACCCATTTCACTTTGAATCCTATCTTGGATGGGCTCAAGCGGTCCCTAGAAAACGCGAAATCGGAGTACGAGCGAGGACTATCGTCTGGCCCGAGCAGTGATGAACAGAGCGATGCGTTCGCCGATCTAATCAGTAGACTTCAATTGGTTCGCAAAGGGCGATGTATACTTTTGTGGCTATCATTCATCCCACTGGCTACTGCACTTTGGGCGGCGTTTTTGATGGAGCCTAAGAAAGAGGAGAAGCAGGCTTTCCATCAGTCTGCGGAGCGATACGAGACCTACGCCAGAGTAGTCTTATATCAATGCAGGGAGCAAGTTGACTATCATTGTCTATGATCTCTACGCTGACGGTGAACGATTTCATCAATAGTTTGCTCCACTCTTGTACTATTGTGTGAACACGGTGACAATGTAATGCCCATCGACTCGGTGGCCTAGAAGTTGGCGTCGTCGACGATCGGGCTCTTCTTGGAGCTGTAGCGGAATGTCATCTCGGTGATGCTCCATACCGCACAAGGTATTGGACCGGTTGCAAGTGCTCCGCTTCAAGTTCTGAAGCGTGAAGCATCGTCACCGTCGGTCGTTTGCTCGAATCGCCGCTGACTAGGTAAAACCAATAGTTCGAACGCGCGCAGCTGTTCAACCACTCTCCTTCCGAAAGGAAGAAACGCTTTCCTTTCGAGACGTTCTTCACTTCGATAAACCTCTCGGTTCCGGTGGCATCGAACGAGTGGATATCGTAGCCGAGGCCTGGTTTGTCCGCTTCGGACGTGACCTCTAGCGCTAGATCCTCCCGGCCTTCTCGCTTCAAGCGCGCTACCTCAGCGTCTAAAGCGATCTGCTCAGCGACGTCGCCGGAGGCTTTTCGGCGGATCGATTCGTTCTGCATATCACGGACGGCGGCGTCCTCTTTTGGTGAACATCCAGGAGATTCATTTGCGCGTTGTAGAGTCCCCGCGAAGAGCTGAACTTTAGCCGGTTGCCGTTCCGACGCAGCTGTACGGTCATTCGCGTGGCGAGCGAGAATCCAACAGAACGAATGCGCATCGAGCAACGAGGCATCTGCGATCCCTTCGTCTAGTAGGCGCCGTTGAACCGCTTCAATCGCTACTACGTAGGTCTTGTAGTTCTCCCATCCGCACCGCCCAACGGTGCGATGATCGATGCCCAATTC
Source organism: Caprella mutica (assembly GCA_947561585.1). Classification (NCBI taxonomy): domain Eukaryota; kingdom Metazoa; phylum Arthropoda; class Malacostraca; order Amphipoda; family Caprellidae; genus Caprella; species Caprella mutica. The sequence continues at coordinate 24,468 of CANNZV010003523.1, forward strand.
CTTCAGTGCTAGGTCGAAGGATCGCGTTCGGATCGGAAGGAACTCGGTCGGTTTGGCGACAAAGAATAGGTAGCCCAGCAGCTCATAACGTTTGCCGCATAAGTCGACTAAGGCTTCGAAGATTGATCGATAGGATGGCGAGTTCTTCGTACGGCGAAAGAGATCGAATAAGAGGGTCTCGAATTCACTTATGGTGTCAGAATTGCCCTGCGCCTCAATGAGGGCAAGATGCGCCCGGCTCTTTGGACCATTTCGTGCCTGCCACTGAATCAGGTTGTTCCCAGTCATCTGGATAGCGTTGATGACACGCTCAAGAATTTGACCAGTGCCCACGCTCTTACGCTTCCACTTTGAGGCTTCGAGTTTGGCTTGCGCTCGGCCCGGGATTGAGATTTTGTAGTCCTCCCACCGATGCGCGAGTGTGCGGGCGTCCCGAAAGCTGACAAGCCGCTGCCCAGTTTTCCCAACCTCAATGGCTTGGAAACGTTCAAATGCCTGACGAAACAGGAGAGGGTCTAAGTTCATCGCTGGGCTATTGCTCATCGTTACTCCATGGATTCCCACGCTGGTTGGCAATATCCACGCGTGTCCCCAACGGCAATCCTCGGAAAGACGTAGGTTTCCTCACTAACAGTGTATAATGGCTGGCGAGTCATTTCTTGCGGGCTAATCGATATCCAGCTGCAGCAGGCTGATCACGGTCTTTGTTATGTGAAAATGGGCTTCTGCTAGTCTGGGGTTTGCGTCTGAGGCATCTGCGTCAAAGCAGACTAGTGCGGAGATCTTCCAGTAGCTGTAAGCCCTCTTTGTGAGATTGATGGGTTGGCGGGGTTTCTGCCACTAGTCGCTCTGCCCAACGTCTGGCAATCTCCTTGTCGGCTACGGGAACGCCGACGCCGTCACGAAAGTGGCGGGCGAGTTCGAGCATCGCTCTGGGCATGTTTGAGCCTTGGTTCTCGACTACTTCCTCATACCACCTGACCGCCTTGGCGGGATCGTAAAGTTGGGATCGACGATCTGAGTAGAGCATCGCAAGGCCGATATAGGATTCAGACTGCTTAGCGTCAGCGCCAGCAGAGAACCAGACCTCAGCTTTCGCGGGCTCGTTCAGATAGCTATCGAAGACCCGGGCAGCATGGATAGCAGCATGCTTGTCTCCGGCTTCATAGGCTTTGGTGAACCACTCTGCGGCTAGCTGGTAGTCCTTATCGACCCCTTGTGCCTCGCGATATGCGAAGCCGAGCCCTACCATCCCCGCACTGTCGCCAGCAGTGGCTGCGCGCCTCAGCCATGAAATTCCCTCTGGCCAGTCTTCCTCGCGATCAGGGTGCTTGAGCGTTTGGGCGAGCCTAACCATCGCGCCCGTATGTCCCGCTTCGGCCGCCCGACGTAACCATGCCTCGGAGGCGACTTTGTCTCGCTCTGCGCCCCAGCCGTTGCTGTAGCCATGGCCGAGTGCGAACCATGCTTCAGGACCTTCGAGTTCCGCTTTCTTGAGAAGATCTTTGAAAAGAGCTTTCCACTCTTTCAGCAGCTTTGCGTAGTGATAGACGTGCGCTTCAGGATCAGAAGGAAGATCTAGGTATTTCCGCGTCGATGCGAGGAAGGTCTCGGCTGCGGATAGTTTGCTCATTTGGTCTCGGAGAATCGCATAGCGCTCAGGTCGACGCTAAGAGGTGGCAGGGCTGTTTACGATCTTGTTGGTTTCTAGGCTGACGGTGATGAGTCTAAGGAAGAGTTCGAGGGGATAGCTGGCGTCGTTCATGGTTTCGGTAGCTCAGAGGTTGGGGCGTCGTTGACGATGCTGCTCTTCTTGTCGGTGGTGACGGCCTACTCTAGGGCGGGCTTGCCGTTGACGATGTAGTCGTAGGCGGACAGCGGGATATTGCGGATGGTGATGGCGTCGTTGTAGGCTCTCTTGAACTGATGCCGAGTGTCTTCACTCCGGCTGATTATCTCGATCAGTTCTGAGAGTTCCATAGGTTGTAGACTTCTTTGCGTTTGTTGAAGGCCTCGCGGCCTCCCTCCATGATGTTGATGATTGCCTGCTGAATGGGACTAGAATCAATGCTCCCGCTGGTGACCGAGGTCTCTTCATTGTCATAGCTGCAAGCGAGAACCTGCTCGGAATCACCGAGGACGGGAAAGTTTGCGTTGTGCGTTGCGAAGATGAATTGGGTAAAAGGTTTCATCGTCCGGATCAATGAAATGACGTCATCATAGATGGTCTGGTTGTCGAGGTCATCCTCTGGTTGATCAATGATGATCACATCATTTTCTTTCTGGCTGAGAACGAAGAGCATCAGGGCAGAGGCCCTTTGCCCTAGCGAGTGGCGACTCAGCTCCTTGTCCCGATAGCGGATCGTAAACCGGTTGGGGACTTGATACGTGAAGAGTTTGGCGAGGTTGTTTAAGATTTGCCCCTGGAAAACTTCCGGAGTGGTTCCCGCTTTCTTTTTCGCGTTCTCCCAGTCGCGGATCAAACCGCCAAAATCTTTGTAATCTTCCATGACACTGCGGATCGTGCCCTCCCGGATATTGCTGCCTTGAAAGAGTTGTTTTGCTAAGCTGATCGCGGATGCCTTGTCGGCCTTGAAGTCCACATGGATCTGTAGCGCAGTGGGATTCTCATTTACCCGTTTTAGTTCTGTCTCAATCGCATTGTATTCCTTCCTCCACAGCTCATTGAGATCGTCGAAGGCAGTAAACATTGCCGTTCTGATCGAATCCTTCTGCGCTGCTTGCTTGCCTAGCTCTGCGATCATCTGCTCGGCGTTCGCCTTGCGTTGCTGCTGCTTGAGGAAGTCGTCAGATTGGATCGATTGGGCTCCACTCTGCTTCAACTCTTCCGCCAGCTTGCGCTCGATCTTTGCAAATTCTTCCTGCAATCCCTTCCGCCTAGTTTCGAAGGTGTCTCTCTTCGTGCCGAGCTTCAGGGATATAGCCGTCATCTCAGTTTCGATCTTCTTGAGGAGGTCTAGCTGTCCGATCAGGAGCGCGTAATCCGAATAATAGTCCGCGAAAAAATCCGGGTTCTCGACCGACTGGTGAGATGGCGCATTGCGAAGTTCATCCTCGTGCGCGGCGATGAATTCGCCGAACTCGCTGAGAAAGGAGTTCACCTGATTGCCGATCTGCTGCAATGCGTTGGCGTCCTGCTGGAATCCGACGCGCTTTTTCAGTTTGTCCGCGACCCCGTGTTTTTCGAATTGCTCCAAATGGACTTTCGCATCGGCTAGCACGCTCTGGTATTCCTTCTGCTTCTCACTAACGCCTCGCTGTTTGAGAAAGGAATCCACCGCCTCACTGAGGACTTGCTTTTGGTCCTCTATCTCCGCGCGGATCGGACTAAGTTTTTCACCCATCAGTTTTTCTACGAGGTCGCTCTCGAACCCCTCGCCACTGCTCGTCAGGTCCTTCTGGCCAAAATAGATCGGCTTGCGAAGGACCGTCTCACAGATCGTCACTCCGGGTTGGAGTTTTCCCTCCCGATAGACGTTCGGTGCTTCCCCGAAAATTCGGGAGACTACGAAGGGCTGTCCGTAGACGTCAGTCGCCTCCAGCGTGACCTTTCCTCCACTTCCCAACGTGTGCCGTGTGAGAGCATCTTTGTATCTACTATCGCTAGCCTCCTCTCCGCGAGGAATACTAAGGGCGTAGCGGATTGCCTCGAGGATCGATGATTTCCCGCTACCACGGATTCCGATCAGTGCATTGAGTTCGGGCGAGAACCGGACAGTCTTGCCATCGAGGATTCCGCCCTCGAAGGAAACGTTTCGAATGTGGGAGGTGCTTCGGGGCTGGTAGAGAGGTTACCACTCGGTTTTTAGGGTCTGCCAGGGCAAATTTCACTGCAGAGAAAGACAGTTCTCCCAACTTCACGTAGCATGGTTTTCCCTTGCCGATTTGGTCGATGGCCTTGGGATCACTCCCTTCGAGTTCGGGCCGGATACCATTGCCCTAACGCTCCTTGGCTTTTGCCCGACAGGGTTTGCCTGCTTCGTCGCGTTTGTCGAATGATCGCACCTTCTGAAATCCGAGAGTTCGGCGACGGACGGTCGACCAGCGATCCTCTTTCCAATCAGCCAACTTTCCCAAACCAACTTCTTTCCATAACCCTTTTGAATCCTCGACATGGGCAAAGATCAGAAAGTAGTCGAGGGCGAGTCTTTCAAGGGCGTCAACGACCTGGATGATGGTCATTTCGCTGGTGCCATTTTCCTGTTCATATTCCGCAGGTGTTTTTTCCAGGAAACATGCTGGTTAGGAAAGGGTTGATTCTGTCCTTGTTGCCTTTCAACCAGCTTTCACTGAAGGCGACTAGCACATGGACTCCGGCTTGGCCGTCTGACACCGAAAGTTCCACACCGGGGAGCAGCCCGATACCACGATTTTTTGCCGCCTTCTGCAGAGTCTCAAATTCTTTCCAATCGAACTTGTTGTGATTGGTGACAACTCCGAGTTTGATCCCTGCTGTCGCCAAACCATCTACAAAATTGCTAGCGTAATACTCCAAATCACCTTCAAATTTAAATTCCTTGTCAGCATTCGTGTGCAAGTGGAAGTCGGCTCTCAGCCACTCAGCGCCGTTCGGAAAGGTCTCCTAGGGTCGGCTTCAGAAATGGATTGGATGTGGTGGACATGGGTAATTTAACGACAGTTTCGCGTAGAAATCAGTCAATGCCCAACTCTGGCAAGTTGGCGACGATTCTTGTTGGTTTCTAGGCTGACGGTGATGACTCTTAGGAAGAGTTCTAGGGGGTATTTGGCGTTGTTCATCGTCTCGGTGGCCCAGAGGTTGGCGTCGTTGACGATGCCGCTTTTCTTGTCGGTGGTGACGGCTTGGCGCTCCATCACCCAGCCTAGGGCGGGCTTGCCGTTGACGACGTAGTCGTAGGCTTCGAGTGGGATGTCGCGGATGGTGATGGCGCCGTTGTAGATCACCACGCTCTGATCGTTTTACGTTCTTGCCGGTCTCCGGGTCTTTCTTTTTGCCGAACTTCATCTTGGTGACGCGGTAGTCGTCGGCGGTCAAGCTGTTTGAGGGCGCGCTTGCCGGTGTCGAGCTTGGCCGTCGGGTCGATCGCCACCGTCTCGTAGTCGAGGTGCCAATGCGCCAGTGCCAATGCGCCAGCTCGCGCCCGGCTTGCGAAAAGGCCTGGAAGTCGGCGAAGGTTTTCACCGCCGGGATGCGCGGCAGCTCTTTGCTGAGGTTGTCGGCGTAGCGGGGTGCGGTAGTCGGGGGAATGCAGCAGGCCGTAGATGTAGTAGAAGAGGTCTTCTTTGGTTAGGGTTTCGTTGGGGTAGGCGGACTGGAAATGGGCTAGGCCGGCGTCGGTGATCGCGTCGCGCCGGGCGTAGCCACTGTCGTCTCCGTCACTTCCGAAAAGGTCATCTTTACGGATTTCGTCTGACTCCTCGTACAGTGATAGCGGGAAACACTGACAGCCGCCATCCGGCAACAGCCCTGAAATCGAGTCTGTAATTATCGCTAAGCTTCCTGAGCCTCGCCAGCTTCCTTCTATCATTATTGCTCTGTTCTCGGCCTCTGGGTAGGGGAAGAGATTGTAAAGTTGGTAGGTGCGATGATTGAACATCGAGTCAAAATAAACCCACTGCTTGCCGAAGGGACGATAAAGTCCTTGGACAACTTTCGTCTCGTCAAATTCAGCTACCATCCCTCTCTGTAGACTTGAGATAAGGCTACTCGACCACTTGATCTCGGTAGGATCATTGTTCTCGATCTTCCACTCTCTCAGACTGCCTCCTGGTAGATTACTCGATTTCGCAGTTGCGAGCTCCTGATTATAGGTTCCGATCATTCCGGCCATATTTTTTGATGCATTCTTCTTTGAGAAGTTGAAGCACCAAGGGTCTCGATTGGTCTGTAGGCCTGCGGAGTAGTTTCTAAAAATTACAGATTCTTCGGTACGCTTCTTGGATCCGAGCAGAATAAACTCCTCGAAAGTATCATCCCTTTGATTGATCCAATCGTGATGCCTGTCAGGCACTATATTCTTCCACGCTTCAGATCGAGATATACCACTGACAGATCTAAATTCACCGACTATTCGGAGTTTTTCGTCCGTGGATAGGTAGTCGCCAATATCATGCCAAAAGATCTTAGCAGGAAGACTCTTCGCTGGGTTCTTTACCAGAAGCGTTATCGAAATAGGTGCTCTACTTCCGCTACCGAAAATCTTCCCTCCCTCTCGCCGCGACAAGTCCCCCGATGTCCGCTGATTCCCACGCAAGTGGAACGCGTAAATGCTCGTAAACTCATCGTTGAGGCATTTCCGAAGACCATCCGCAGTCGGTGTCTCCAAGAATCCTGCATTTGTAACAAAACCAATTATTCCGCTCTTTCCTACTCGATCACTAGCCCAGCGAATCGCACGGATATAGGAGTCGTAGAGCGCGTTCTTGTTTGTAGCAGAGGAATGCGCAGCGTAAGTATCCCGGATATTCGCGTCAAGATCAGGATAGACGACATTCTGGTTGTCATCGTTAGCACTTTCTTGGCCTGCCGAGTATGGTGGATTGGCCATGATGACCCGAATGTCTAGCTCCTTCTGGCGTTTTCGGCGGTCGCTATTGTCCGACAACAAGTTGGAGATCAAGTCGTCTTTTTCGTAGAGCTGGAAGGTATCGGTCAGGCAGATGCCATTAAACGGTTCATACTTCCCACCGACAACGCCATGGTAAACCGCCTCGATATTGATCGCAGCAATGTAGTAGGCCAGTAGGACGATCTCGTTGGCGTGGATCTCGTTTTTGTATTTGTGTGGGAGTTGTTCTTTGCTGATGAGGCCGCTCTGTAGCAGGCGCGTAATAAAAGTGCCGGTGCCGGTGAACGGATCGATGATGTGAACACCTTCGCTGCCGAGGGTTTGGCCGAACTCTTGTTGGAGCAGGTCGTTGACGCTGTGGATGATGAAATCGACAACCTCGACTGGGGTGTAGACGATGCCGAGGCGTTCGGTCATCTTGGGGAAGGCGTTGCGGAAGAATTTGTCGTAGAGTTCGACGACGATTTTCTGTTTGCCCTCGGCGGTCTGGGTGTTGGCGGCTTTGGTTTTGACGCTGTTGTAGAATCGCTCCAGCGTATCGGCCTCCTTGTCGAGGCGGTGCTCTTGGAGGATGTCTAGCACCTGCTGCATGGCGGTGGAGACGGGGTTGTGGCTGGCGAAAGAGTATTCCTCGAAAAGGGCGTCGAAGACGGGTTTGGTGATGAGGTGCTGGGCGAGCATCTCGATGACTTCGTCGTCGGTGATCGAGTCGTTCAGGTCGTCGCGCAGCTCGTTGGCGAAGTCGTTGAAAGCTTTGGCTTCTTTTTTGTTGTCGGGGTTGCCGACGATAGTGGTGATGCGCGAGATCTGGGTCTTGGCGATCTGGGCGATGTCTTTTGCCCACTCGTCCCAGTAGTTGCGGTTGCCGCATTTCTTGACGACGCGGGCGTAGAGGGCGCGCTCGAGTTCGCCGACGTTAAACTGGAGGGTGCCTTGTTTCAGGCCGTATTCACCATCAGGCGTCTCGGCAATGCTGTGGCCGCTGGTGTCGTGTTTCTTTTTCGGGAGGGGGTTGCCGTCTTTATCGAGGAGCGGTTGCTCTGTTCCGGATTCGGTGGGCTTGTTTGGCAGAGTGTCGGAGATGCAGATGACCTCCATCTTGCGCGGGTCTTTGCCGTCGAAGTCGAGCTTGTTGATGAGCGCGTCGAAGCGGTCGTCATGGGAGCGCAGTGCCTGCAGGACTTCCCACACGACCTTGTAGGTCTTGTTGTCGTTTAGCGCTTCGCTAGGAGCCATTCCGGCTGGGATAACGACGGGGAGGATGACGTAGCCGCGTTCTTTACCGGGGGCATTTCGCATTACACGGCCGACCGATTGGACGACATCGACCTGGGAGTTGCGCGGGGTAAGGAACAAGACGGCGTCGAGTGCGGGGACATCAACGCCTTCGGACAGGCAGCGAACGTTGCTGAGAATGCGGCAGGTATTTTCGTCTGACTCGGCTTTAAGCCAGGTGAGCTTCTCCTCCTTTTGGGAGGCGTTCATTGAGCCATCGACGTGGTCGGCCTCGCAGATGAGCCCGTCGTCGATGTCTTCTTGTGCTTGGTAGGCAGCGACAACCTCCTGGAACATGCCAGCGATCTGCTTTGAGGAGACCTTGTGAGTGCTGGATTTGCTCTTAGCTGATTGGGCTTCGATGACCTGGCAGAACGCTACGGCGCGGCGCATTGGAGAGGCGTCTGTGAGGAAGTCGCTCTCCTCTGCATGGCCTTGTTTGCTGAGAGCCTTCCAGCAGCCAATGATGCGCGCCGCGTCATCGACCTTTAGAGAGTTGTTCTCGTCGGACAAGAGTTCTTGCAGGCGCTCGGTGACGTGGTCAGCGCTGATGGTGAGGACGATGACTTTGTAGTCGGATAGTAACTTCAGCTCGACCGCTTCGGAGAAAGTGATGAGGTGAAGCTGTTTACCAAATTTTTCTTCGTCGTCCATGGAGCTGAGGACGGTGCCGTCGCGCTCCGCGACCGCTTTGGCCATGTCTCCGTAGATGCGCGGAGTGGCCGTCATGTAGAGGCGTTTCTTCGCCTTGAGGAATTCGTTGTCATGGACGCGGACGAATTTGCTCTCCTCCTCGTTGTCGAAGGTGGCGCCGGTGGTTCGGTGGGCCTCATCGCAGATGACGAGGTCGAATTCGGGCAAGCTGTGCAGGTGCTGGGCTTCGCTGAGGACTTGGATAGAGTGATAGGTGGAGAACACGACGCTCATGTGCTGGGCGTCGTGGCGTTTCTTCATCTCTACGGCAAGTCGTCTGGAATCTGTAGTCGCGGGGTAGCGAAGCTCGTGTGCGAAGGTCTGAACAACGTCTTCGTCGCGTTTGCGCTTCTTGCCGACTTCAGAGTCGGAGCAGACAGCAAAGCAGTGCAGCGGTGTTGTGGACTGTTGGGTCCACTCGGTGAGAGTCTGGGAAAGGAGAGAGAGACTAGGGACTAGGAACAAAACACGCTTGTTCGCACCGGCGAGGTCTTCGGCGATCTTGAGAGAGGTGAAAGTCTTGCCAGTACCGCAAGCCATGATGAGCTTGCCACGGTCGGCTTTGCCCTTTTCAAGGCCGAGTTTGACTTTGGTTAGGGCAGTTTGCTGGTGCGGGCGCAGGGGGAATTTTTCGCGAAGCTCGGGTTCCTCGGTGGGCTTGTATTTGTCCCACTGGATCTGCGAGGTCTCGAGGTCGAGGAGATCAATCTTGCTGACGGGGGGTTGTTGGCCGTTGAGCGATTTCTCGGCGTTGTCAGACCAGGTATTGGTGGTGGTGACGATGATTCGGTGGACGAAGGGCTTCTGACCGGAGGCGGTGAAGAAGCTGTCGATGTCCTTCTTCTGGATGACGTGATCCTCAGCGTAGAATTTGCACTGGATCGCGTGAAACTCTCCGGTGCCGCTGGTCTTGGCTACGAGGTCGATGCCGGTGTCTTTCGCATCGAGGCCTTCTAGCTTTGCCCAATCGGAGTAGAGCCATACCTCGCTGTAGAGATCGGCGTAAGACGGCTCGTAGCGCAGGTAGGTCCGGATGAGTTCCTCGAAGTAGTTGCCTTTTTCGCGTTCGGACTGGGAGACGCCACGATATTTGGCGAGGATGCTTTGGAGTGGAGTCATTTCAGGGTTCTTAGCAGGTCGGTATGAAGAGAGCGGAATTTGTCAGTGAAATCGAGAACTATTGTTAGGAAGAAGCGGCTCAGATCCGAGAGTGATCGCCTTCAGACTCCTATGCGACGAAGCGTCAGGCTCAACCATACGATGCGTCTAGTGCAAGAATCGGCGGACCGGCTGCTGTGAAAAATCATAGGCTCAGAAATAGGTGGCAGTATGGTCGTGATATTTCGTTCTAGATACCGAACTTGTTGATGGGCGCTTTGTCGATTTCCTTCTCAAACCAACTTAAAGCAAGGCTAACATCCGATAGCGAATGAATCACTCGCGAACGCACAGAACGAGGCTCTCGTCTGGAGAAATTCGTAGTTCCCGCAGGGAGAGGTGGAAGCGACTCGGGAACATCTTGAAATACTCTCTCGCGAGGCCAATCTCTCTGACATCATCATAGCAAATAGGTCACCTTTCCCTTATCGTCGATCGCAATATGCCCAGCTGATTGCAAACTTTTGATCAACTTCGAGACGCCATCACCACTAGCATCCTTCCCAGCAAACGCATTCAAATGGCTCTCCAAAGTTTTCAGTCTCTTGGGACGGTTTTTGGTGTTCTTTCGCAGGTGCTCTAGAACTCGCATAGGCAGGCCATCCTTGAAGGCGGACGGCTGCTTCACCGGCGCGGAGAACGTTAGCGTTGAGAAATTGTTATGCCGGATGACTCGGATGTGCCGACTTCTCAAGTGCTCAATGAGAGGATCGAACCCAGTGTCTTTGGAGACGATATGGAAATAGGCAGTCGGATCACTAGAGACTGCTCGCCCGACGTAGTAGGAAAGCGCAAAATCGAGGGCATTCTTGCCCGAAGACGTGAGCCGTATGAGTTGCACCGAAGCAGCATGCTCCATCAGCCTCTGAACCAACTCTACGTCCAACTTGGTCTGTCGAGCGCCCATCAGGAGCGTGAAGTAAACCGATTTAGCCCCGATCACCGCCAGGTCGATGTGATGCACGTTCTCGAAATCAACGAAGACGTGGTTGTTGGGTGGGCCGATGTCAGGGAATTCTGCTGGCATGAGGGTTGGATCAAGGGTGGGACAGCCGAAAGTTGGCTTCTACACTCACCCACTAATCAATCCTCCACCAGCCTGAAGGTGCAGGTTTCTCACACGACTCCCTGCACAATGAGGAAGCGCCATCTGGTCGAAAACGTTCCTCACGACTACCGGTTCCCCACCCCATCGTTGGCTGAATCCTACCCTTCACCCCCACCACTTCAGAACCCACAGTTTGACGGACACTCGACATTGGAAGACTGCTTCCCGCCATCGAGCAGGTGTTCCCACACCGAATCCTCTACCTCGATCAGTCTTTCGCGCATGGAATCTGCCAACCATGGAGGTGCAACTATTCCGCAGAATCCATCGTTACCGGCACGACGCAGACTGCAATCACGCCCGCATTCAGAGGTCGCAACGGTTGCGAAAACCGTTGCGGCGAGAGCCTGAATCCTAACGCTACGCTATTCCCCAGTGCCCAGTTAGTGCCCAGTTAATTTACATTGCACTTCATTCTCAATTCTGCCACACTACAGCTGCTTTCATGAAACGCTTGAAATACAGTCTATTTCCGTTCTCCTACATTGGAGTGTGTTGCCTCCCTGGTGGGGACCGCGGTCTTCAAAACCGTTGAGGGCTCGAAAGGGTCCTGGTTGGTTCGATTCCTTCCCACTCCGCGATTCTCTAACTTCGAAGATTGTCGTGGATCACTCCGTGGCCCTACGCATTCCTCCTCCTGCGAAAGCCCATAGCGAGCAGCCCCGTGAAGATCAGGATCGCTGAGCTTGGCTCTGGGATCGTAAAGGTCTGAAGCGCATACGTGCCCACGGGCGCGATGGGAATGTCGCCGTCCTCGTTCGTGCCGGCGCCGGTTGAGGTCGGCCCCTTGTTCTCTCGTCCAAAGGTCGGTGTCACTCCTTCGTCTGAGATGATTGTAGATCCACACATACGCCTCTTTTCCAAAGAAGAAGTCTGCCGTGTCGGCACTGTTGCCGTCTGTGATCGTTCCGCCTGGAGCCGGTGTCGCTAATAGACTGACACTTCCTCCCATAAAGCCTTTTGAGCTATCGTAACTTCCGATGTCTAGCGTGTGCCAATTCGAACTCCACTCGGCTAGGTTCTGATCGCTTGGCGTGAAGCCAGCGGCGAAGGTTCCAAGTTCGAAGTGCAGTAGCGTCCATCATTGTCGGTCACTTCTTCTTTGACGAGTTCACCTGACTCTGGGATGCCGTTGCCGTTGCCGTTGACGTCGTTTGGTTGTAGAGTTGGACGGTGACGCCACTGATGGTGTAGAGTGGCTCGGTGCGTCGTCTGTGATGACTGGCGCGTTTGGATCTGCCGTGGGGCCGTCTCCGCACTTGTCGTCTTCATCTTACACGCACTCGCGATGACGCAGCCCGACTTTCGCTCGCCATCCAACGGCGACTATGTAAACATCTTCGCATGTCACTGCCCCATTTGTTCGTCGCAGCTTTAGCTATCTTTGCTCTTATAATACCTCTTGGCGCCCAAGATCGGTCAGAGGCTAGCGATGCCTTTCCACCAACGGGTGGGATGTGGTTGCCGAGTCAGATGCCTGAGCTGGAGGCTCAGCTCCGCGAACTTGGGCTGGAGATTGATCCTCAGGAACTTGCAGATCCGACTTCGAATACGCTGGAGGCTATTGTTAGCCTTGATGGCTGTTCAGGATCCTTTGTGTCGAAAGACGGGCTCATCATCACGAATCATCACTGCGTAGAGTCCTACCTTTCCTACATGACCGAGCAAGACAAGGCCGCCCTGAAAGTACAGAACGCAGAGCGCGCTAAGGAAGGGCTTCCAGCGATCGAGGCTGACATTGATTACATGCGGGACGGTTATGACTACCGCAAGGGAGGCGAACGATTCACAGGGCCAGAGTCACGGATCTTCATCACCTTCGAGCAGACAGACATCACCGAGCGCATGAAGGCAGGCTTGGCTGACATCGCCGATCCGTTAGAACGCTACAACGAGTTGGAGAAACGTGAGAAAGCTGTTCTAAAAGAAGCAGAGACAGATCCCAGTATCCGTGCCGAAGTGAGGAGCTTCTTCCGTGGTGAGCAGTACATTCTCATTCGCAAGCGTAAGCTAAAGGATCTACGCATGGTCTATGCTCCGCCGAAAGCAGTAGGCTACTTTGGCGGTAATGAGCGAAACTGGGAATTCCCACGACACGTGGGCGACTTCGCCTTCCTCCGCATTTACACTGGCCCGAAAGGCGAGAGCGCAGACCACGACAATACTAACATTGCCTACAAGCCAAAGAACATCATTCCCGTGGCTCACGGTGGCAACGGCTTGGAGCCCGATGACCTCATCATGGTGGCAGGCTATCCTGGCCGCACGAATCGCGCGACGACCTTTGCCGAAGCTCAAGATACGGTGGGGCGGTCCATGCCATTCACAGTCGGTTACCTGGGCCAACTTCGCGATGTCTTCCGTGAGCTCGAGAGTCGCAATGAGACCTTGGCAACGAAGACTCAGCCACCTCTCTTCGGCATTGAGAACTACCTCAAGAACAATCGGGAAGCGCTACAAATTCTTGATGGCATCGGTTACCTAGGTAAGAAAGAGCAGCTTGAGAAGGACCTGCTAGCCTGGACTAAGAAAGACCCAGCACGCGCTGAGAAATACGCGCCGGTGCTAGAGTCCATGGATGAGATTCAGAGCCGCTATCAAGAAGGCTGGCAGAAACGCACCTTCACTGGCGGCCTCTTCCGCGGCTACTTCAACGGCATCGCTCACGCGGCAATGACAATCGTTCGGGTGGCCAAGGAGAAAGAGAAAGCAGACGCCGATCGCTTACCAGGTTTCCAAGAACGCGATTTCGAGAATCTGCGTGACAGCTTAGCGCAAATGCAAGGAACTTACGCCCGTGAGATCGCCATCGAGGTGAGCACTCATTTCCTCATGCGCTTGCTCAAGGCAGAAGGTGGCGGCGAAACACCAGTATTCGTCACTCAACTCCTCGGCGCTGATCTCGCGAGTAATCCAGACATGACCAAGATTCGCGCGAAGATGAAAGGCGTGTTGGATGCGACAACGTTAGAAGATCCTGAGACTCGCCTCAAGCTTTTCAAAGAAGCCAGCTATGCAGATCTGAAGACGAGTAAAGACCCTCTCATTCAACTCGCCCTGGCCGCTGAGCCCGTCATCATGAAGAACGAGCAACACAGCAAGGCCCTCTCAGGCGAAATGATGCTCGTTTCCCCGCTCTACATCGAAGTCCTGCGCGACTTCCTCAAAAGCAGGAATCAGCTCATGGCTCCGGATGCAAATTCCACTCTGCGGATCACGTTTGGTCAAGTAGGCGGCTACGAGAAACAACACGGCGACTCCCTCAAGCGGGTGCCCGCGTTTACCAACATGCGCCAACTTATCGAAGACGAGCACCAGCCCGGCAAGAAGGACTTTGAGGTGCCAGCTCGCTGGTTGGCTGCCTATGAGCGTTCGAAGGAGCATGGTTTCGGCCCTTACGGCGAGCGTTTCTTTGGCAACTTGCCAATCAATTTCCTAGCAAATGTCGATACGACGGGTGGCAACTCCGGCTCGGCAGCCCTCAATGCGAAAGGCGAACTGGTGGGTCTCCTCTTTGACGGCAATACCGACTCTCTGTATGGCGACTACGTCTTCGATGCAGGCGTTCGAAGCATTCTGCTAGACGTTCGCTACGCTCTTTGGGTGCTCGATGAAATCGAGGGCCTAACTGAACTTCTGAAAGAGATGGGCGTGGAACCAGCTCTGACAAAGAAGTAACCGCCTCTCTATGCTGCGATGGCGCCCCTATCCCCGAGTGAAAGACACTCTTCGACACTGCGCAGCATTTGCTCCATAGAGAAAGGCTTTGAGACGATCGCATCAGGTCGGCTGCCGGTCTCTGCCTTAAGCGTCTCAAGATCAACTGAGTAGCCACTCGACACCAGAATTGGTATCTTTGGGAACCGCTTTCGAGCTTCTTTTAGCACCTCCTTACCAGACATCACTGGCATGGTGAGATCCGTGATAATCAGGTCGATCTCATCGGCGTGGGCTTCTAGGTAGTCCACCCCTTCTCGCCCATTGGACGCACAGGCCACAGCGTAGCCATGATGCTTGAGGATCCCCTCGCCAACAGCTCTAACGAAAGCCTCATCATCGATAATCAAGACTTTGCGAGGACGATCTGAGATGACCGGAACCATAGGAATCTCCAAAGGCTCTTCGGCAACCGCAACGGGCTCCGTGCAGCGTGGCAATGTGATGACGAACTCTGTGCCAACACCAGGCGTGGAATCACACTCGATGTGCCCATCATGTTGCTCGATGATTCCGTAGGACATGGCCAAGCCAAGGCCCGTATCTTTGCCCTGCTCCTTGGTAGTGAAGAATGGCTCGAAGATCTTGCTCAAGACATCCTCATCCATGCCAGCACCATTGTCTTGAACACTGATCCTGACACACTCCTGATCATCTCCATCGATAAAGTTGGAAGTCGAGATCTTGATGACCCCTCCGCCTTCCGAAGCCATGGCATCGCGCGCATTCACGCAGAGGTTGAGCAACACTTACTCTAGATGATTTCCATCAAGCTTTGCATTCCAAAGCGTGCTTTCTAAGTCCAACTCTACATCAGCATTGGGATTAAAGGAGTGTGCTAGGAGGTCATTCGTTCGCGTGATCACACCATTCGCATCACAAACCCGTATTTCCAAGGCCGTCTTTCGTGAGAACCCGAGAAGCTGTTTCACCAATTCGGAAGCACGGTAGGCGGCACTTTCTGCGGCCCCAAGGGGTTGACCCATCTCGGCGACACTCTTCGTTAGATCCAACTGAGCGACCGAAAGGTTTCCGATCACTCCCGTTAGAAGATCATTAAAGTCGTGCGCAATGCCACCGGCGAGTCGCCCCACGGCTTCCATCTTCTGAGATTTCGTGAGACTTTCCTGAAGCTCCATCTGCTCCGTACGATCTTGGAATGTCCAAAGTCGCCCAAACGTTTCGCCGCTCTTAGCTAACACAGGCGCTGTGAACGCGCAAATCTCCCGCCGCACGGGAGTGTCCACGAGCATCTTCAAGGTCATCTCACCATCCGAGTCAAAGAACTCCTGACATTCATCTTCCCCCTCAAAGCAACTCGCCATGTGCTCTCTAACCTCAGCAATCGAATCGCCGGGGGCGATCTCGAATCCAAAGAGCTCTTTCACATGCCTATTCACTTCCAGGACAATACCATCTGGACTTCCCACTAGAATCGCGTCGTGAGTCGCGTCATTCGTAGAACGGAGCCGTGCCGTGATCTCTCTTAGGCTGACTGTCTTCTCAGCAACACTTCGTTTCAGCTGCTTCACCCAGACGGCGTAGCAAAGGGCGACGAGCCCCACTAGCGCAAGGGCGACAAGTGCGATCAGCAGGCCAAGATCAATAGGCCGTCTTAGAATTTCGATACTCTCAGGCGAATTGACGTGCAGGATGAAGGCTCCATTCTCGACTGAGAAATCACTAACACCATGGAAACGAAGGCCCGTGGTGTCATGCAACCGTAGACTAGCCATCTCCTCTGAGGATGCCACAAAGCGAACTTGATAGACGTGATCGCCCTCTTTCACGGTCAGATTGTGGTGGATATCCTCACTCTCCAACGCCTGAAGGCTTCCCTCCACAGTGATGTATTGACCGTCAGAACGGCTCGCAATGACATCCTTTGGGGTTGAGGACTCCATGGGGATCTGCCAATGGCTCATAGTGCGTGTTTAGCACACTCTTCCCGACAATATCGACATAGCCCGCACCATTACGTTGGACCACGCCCGTGACCTCGACAAATTCTCCAGGCGAGAGAATTTGGCAGCTCGCACTAACAACCCGCGCGACCCGGCCGCGGTTCTTGAGAAAGAATATGTCATTCTCTTTCACGTGCGTCACTTGACCAGACAGACTCACACTGACGCCTGAGAGAGTATCAGGAGCCGACTGCGACCAGCCCAACAGCCCTAAAGAATCGGGTTTCACAGAATCCGAGGGCCCTTCTAGCACTTCGAGTTGCGACGACTGAGATACATAAAGTAGAGGCCCCAGGATCTTCTGCTTCTCTCCAAGATTAATCCCAAGAGACCCTGTCACTTGCACACGACTACCGGGGAGTGAGATAGCAAAGTCACGGTCTTCGTAAAACGGCAAATGGAGCCAAAGACGCTCCCCTCCGCTCTCTGCCGCAGCAAAGGTGTGCACTCCTGAACAAACAACATCCGTGATGATTACTTCGGCCGTCACCCAGTGAGCATCATATTCTCTGAAATCTTTGGTCGCCAAATCCATGCGAAGCGGCTCAGGAATAGTGCCCATACCTACGATACGACAAGCGGCCTCCGCTATTATCGGATCAGACTCGCCACCTGCGATGATCCCGCCAACTTCTAGGATCGTGCCCGGCTTCATTTCACTAGGCAGCGGATTCTGCTCCCAATGAGCAGCGACATAGATCGCATCCGTGTCGTCTTGGACAAACACCACACTCCAAAGAGCATTGGCAAAGGTCACTGTGGCGGTCAACCGAACTGGATGCCCGACGACGGGATTCTCCTTAATCTGCTGAATGGTCGAATAGGGAACGCGGTCATCGGCAACCAAGGCTTGCCCGCTTAACCATGCGATCGCCATTATGAGAGCAAAGCTCCCCCAGCAACCACGTCTAGCGCTCCGAGATAAAGTCGAACAAGCTCCCATAAACCATAATTAAAACGGATTTTCATAATATGAAACCGAGGGTTGTTGCGAATGTTTAGAAACAGCGAACTATCGCGATAACCTGGCGGATTCGAGTCGCCGATTTGCGATGGCTAAAGGGCCACTTGCTGGTCCTTGCAAGCCTCTGTGCAAAAGCGCCCGCGCGACTCTTCACAGTCGGCACAGAGAAAGAACTGAGCGTTGCACGGGGTATAGCCGCAGTTTCGATACCGCTCCACAGGACTGTCACAGTGTTTACAACAAGCGATCACTGAAGGGTTTACCTCGTTCACAGGCACTCCAATCCGCTGATCAAAGACATAGCACTGCCCTTCAAAGTCGCGTCCCTGAGTCTCAGGATCACGGCCATAGGTCACAATTCCGCCATGAAGTTGGCTTACATTGTCAAAACCCTCCTGCAAGAGAAACCCAGAGAACTTCTCACAGCGGATGCCTCCCGTGCAGTAGGTAAGAATGCGTTTTCCCTCAAGCTCCGAGCGATGGTCCCGTATCCACTGAGGCAGATCACGAAAGCTATCGACGTCTGGGCAGATCGCGTTGCGGAACTTGCCGAGCTGCCACTCGTAGTCATTGCGAGCATCTAAGACGACAGCATCGGGATCCTGCATGGCCTCATAAAATGCCTTGGGCGACAAATACTCACCTGTCTTATCGTTAGGGTTAATGTCTTCACTTGGCGTAAGCCCCAAGGTCACGATCTCACTCCGCGCCTTGATTGAAAGCTTCTTAAAAGCGTGCCCGTCTGCTGGGTCCACCTTGAAATCCATGTCCCCCGTGCCCGGCTGGGCGCGAAGGTGTGTTTGATAGGCTTGAGTTTGCTCTCGCAATCCACTTACCGTCCCATTGATCCCCTCTTCCGCTACGATGATACGGCCGAGCAATCCAAGCTCTTCACAGAGAGCTCGATGCTCTGACACATACACCTCCGGCTTCTCTACTGAGAAGTAACGGTAGTAGAGAAGAACCTCGTAGGGCGCAGACACAGGCACTTCCATGAAAGCCTACCCCTTCTTGCTCCGCTTCCGGAAGAAGGTCGGAACGTCCAGGTTCTCACCGTCCACCATCGTCGGCGCGGCTTTCTCGAAACGACCGCGGAGCGGCTCTAACTGTAACTCATCTTGAGTCGAATCAGCCTCCACACTGGCCTGACGGCCTTCTGGAGCCTTCGGCTTTGATGCGAGTGACTTGGCTGGAGGCACTGGAGCGGGATTCCCCGCGACGCGGCTCGAAGGAATCGCCTGGCCTCGAGGTTGCACGGAGATTCGCTGTGTCTGAGCTAAATCTTCATCCGTCTCCTCAATCAGAAGCTCTTCCTGTGGAGGTTTCGCTGCTGCGGTAGACTTGGTCACGGCAGCATTCCTGACAGGACGCTTTCTGTGAGACTCATCTTCCATCTTGAGCAACTTCTCCAATTCGTGCCTCTTCCGCTCAAGCTCTTCTTGCGCACGTTGGCGCTGAGCCTTGAGATCATCTGCGCTGGGACGCTCTTTCGCCACTTCGACTTCCGCCTCTTCTGGTGGAGTCTCTGGTGCCGCTCGCTTGAGTTCCTCGCGACGACGCTCAAAAGCTTCCCGACGAGTGCGATCATCCTCTGACTCACCATTGGTCGCGGCAGGAGTTTCCTTCGCAGGTGCCGCTTCCGCCTTGGCAACAGCCTCCTTCTGGCGATCGGCTGCCGCTTTCTTAGCTTCAGCTTCAGATGCTGCCTTGGCTTGGTTAGCGGCCTCTTCTCGCTTCTCCGCTAGTTCGCGCTCGCGCTGTGCTTGAGCTTTCTCCTCTGCCGCTTCTCTCTGCAGTTCCTCTTCAGCCTCAGCATCTCGACGTTTCTCTTTAGCTTCTTCTTCACGCTTAGCTCGTGCCTTTGCGAGAACTTCTTTCTCGGCATTGATAGCCTCTTCAGCGCGGTTATCACTCTCCTCTACAGGTGCGGCTTCTAACTCAACACGAGCAGCAGAAGCTAGAGCAACAGGCTCAGTGTCACCGATAGAAACAGACGTGGTGTGCTGACGAAGATCGTCAAGTGTGAGTGAGCTAATGATGGTAACACTTAGCTCATCATCCATCTTCTCGTCCGTAGCGGCACCGAAGAGGATTTGAGTTTCGCCACCAACGTTCTTGCTCATCTCATTCATGAGCAACTCAACCTCATACAACGTCATAGAACCACCACCCACGATGTGCACGAGAACGTTCCGTGACTTATTAAGAAGTTTACCACGGTCTAACAAAGGACTACGCAACGCAATCTTAAGTGCTTCTTGAGCGCGATTCTTACCCTTCGCTGCGCCGTAACCAAAGAGACAACGCGAGATCGGTGTCTTCAGAGCGGTGAGCAAGTCATCCATCCCGATCTGAATGAGACCAGGTTGCGTGACCACATACGTGATAGCCCTAACACTCTGACTGATAATCTTATCAGCATTTCCAAAAGCTTGCTGGATACCTTCTTTAGGGAGAACGAGCTCACCCATGCGGTCATTCTCAAACGTGATGAGAGCATCCGCGCTCCGCTCGAGCAGCTTGAGTGCTGTCTCTGCCTGCTGGATACGACGACGTCCCTCAAACGAGAATGGCATCGTCGCGAAGACCACGACAAAGGCGCCTTCTTCCTTCGCAATACGACTCACCGTCGGTGCGGCACCAGAACCAGAACCACCACCTAGACCCGTGCAGATAAAGACCATGTCCTGACCACGCACGGCGGCGCGGATCTCTTCTTCAGCTTCTTCTGCGGCAAGGATACCGAGCTCAGGATCACCACCGGCACCGAGACCGCGCGTGAGCTGGCGCCCGATTTGCACTTTAGAATGAGCAGTCGAGGTCTTGAGCGTACGCACGTCTGTGTTCAAGCAGATCAGCTCGGCATCTTCCATGCCATCAAGAGCGATCTGGTCGAGCACGTTGCTGCCTGCGCCGCCTACACCGATGACCTTGACCAGGAATCCCTTGGCTTGAATCATCTCAATTTGTTCTTCGGTTTGGTATTCGATCATGGTGTCTGTTTTCTTATGTTAGAGTGTTTATGCAGAGCGAGGAGGCGCTCCGAAGAGGTCACGCACAAAGGTGCCGACCCGTTTCACGATGGAGGTGTGCGGTCTTTCTTGATCTTGGAGTTGCGCGTAGCGAATCAATCCGATGGCAGTGCTATAACGGGGATCTTCTGCGACAGCAAGCACACCATTCACAGGAGCAACCCGTGATTTCACAATGGGAATGTCCCCAAAGACTTGAGCCGCCACGCGATCAATATCAGGTAGCAGGCTAGTGCCTCCCGTGAGATAAATGCCACTGCCCACACGGTCCAGATGACCTCGGTCTTCGAGCGGCTTCTTCACACAGTTAAAAATCTCCATGAGGCGCATGTAAATGATCTCGTGAAGTTCCTCGAGATCGATCTCGCGACCATTGAACCGAGTCTCGTCCGTCAGAACAATAGAATTCTTGGAACTTGCCTCATCGACAATTCCACGCCCGTAGTTCACTTTGAGCTTCTCGGCGAGATTGTGAGGCACTTTCAGCACCATCGAGATATCGTTATTAATGTGGTCTCCTCCCACCGCGAGACAGCCTGACTGACAAACCGAGCCCCTATTGTAAAGCACGTAGTCCGTTGTGCCTCCACCGATATCGATGACGAGCGCACCCTCATCTTTCTCCTGACGAGTCAGCATGATCTGAGCCGAGGCGAGCGGGCTGAAGACGATGTCGTCCACCTCCATCGGTAGCTCACGCACGAAACGGATCGCATTCTGCAAGCGTGTACGAATGCCATGAATGAGATGAAAGTCTGCTTCCAGCTGCGTACCACACATACCCACCGGATGCTCCACGCCCTCTTGGCCATCCACAAAGTAGTGACGAATGTGCGTGTGGAGGAAGGCATTCGTTTCGGGAATGGCGACCTCACGAGCGATCTTCTTCAGCTCCTTAACGTCATCCATCGTAATCTCGCGCTGATCCTTGGGAATGCTCACACAGCCGCGATCGTTCAGGCTCGTGATGTGCGAACCCGTCACGCTGAGATAAACTCGCCGGATTTCAAGATCTGCACGGTCTTCGGCTGCCCGGATGGCGTTGTAAACACTGGTGCTCGCGAGCTCGAAATCGATGATCTCTCCCTTGCGCACGCCCGATGATGGGACGTCCCCAATTCCGAGAATCTTCATCGCCCCATCCGAGCGCACCTCTCCCACGACAGCACATACCTTTGAAGTGCCTACCTCGAGTCCTACGTATATCTGTGTTCTCGACAAATCGTTAGTGCGATTGGTTAGGAATCCACTCGCATGATGGCTTGAAATTCTTCTTCTGACAAACTGTTATTCAGTGCCGGGCTAGGCTGTCTCCGAGGCACCGGCTGAAGCACTCCAGGATCCCCCGGTGCGTGCAACTCTGGGGCATAGCCATCATCGTGATAAATGACTGGAATGTTATCTGCCACGGTCAAATCTACCCGTGAAAAGTAGCGATTCTGGTGAGAAGCGTGGCGAATGGCATCTGCGAGCTTCACTAGCTGCCCGGAGAGATTCTCTGGCTGAAAGACCAATCGCAAATCAGGATCGCAATTCACCTCTAGGCGATAGTGGCGGCTAGCATCGATCTCGGCAAGCAGCACGCTCGGATCCGGAGCGCTTGAGCGCCAAAGCGTGACTAGCTCGAGAGCAGACTGCACACTCGGCAAGTCCACCCGATCACCGAAGATCACCATTTCAGACATGACATCACGCGGCACAAGAATCACAGGGAAATCATAGAACTCCCGATAAAGCGTGTGACAACAGATCGCCGTACCGTCTTCTGCTAGAAGCACACCATCCTGGCGCTTGTCCAAACCCTGCCCCTGGTAACCCAACCACGCAATCGGTGTGCGTTCCCAAACCACGATCTCCAAGGCATCTGGCACCTTCCGCTCGACACGGACATTCTTAACTTGAGACCGCTCACGCAATCGTAGATCGATCGCCGCCAGATCGATCTCGAGGAGATTGATCTGCGCTGGAACCTGCGCCGTCTTGAGGATCTCTTGCTTCGTCAACGTGCCGTCCGTGACCACGCTCACATGCTTGAGCATGAACTCCGGATTATCGTAGAACGCCTTGTGGACCAAGAACCAGCCGGCCACGCAGATCACAACCAATGCCGTTAACCAACAAGTGGCTTTGATCAGCATGCGCTTATTCTCAGCGGCACGTCGATCTGCGCCACGACGTGTTTCCACCGGCATCTTCAACATTTCACGCACTTCACGAGCCTCACGCCGGGCTTGGCGTGCCTTGCCCCGCGAGCGCTTGTTGTGAGAAACGTGTTTCCGGCTCATAACTCTGTTAGCGTTTAGTGGAGAGCGACATCTCAGCGATGCGCACGCAAAGGTCTGTGAAATCGATCCCGGCAGCCTGCGCACCTTTCGGCAAGAGACTGCTCTCCGTCATGCCAGGAATCGTATTGAGTTCGAGGACCCAAGGCCGCTCATCTTCGTCTAACAAGACATCCACACGAGAGTAAACCTCCACGCCAATAGACTGATGCGTATCGAGCGCCGCTTTCTGCACTGCCGCAGTCACGTCCGGCGAAAGATCTGCCGGGCAGAAATAATCTGTGGCACCAGCATCATTCAGCCAAGGGTACTTGTTATTGATATCATAGAATCCTGAGCGCGGCGCGATGTGCACGATGGGAAAGACCTGATCGCCCAACACGCCAACCGTAAGCTCTTTCCCTTTCACAAAAGCCTCGACCAACGCAACATCCGTGTATTTCGCCACATCTTCACGAGCAGCCACTAACTCTTCAGGAGTCTGCACGATGTGCACGCCGACACTAGAACCTTCACGCGGCGGTTTGACCACCAAGGGAATCGGCATTTCAGGAGCCTCGCTTTCCTTCAAGCGCCAATACTCATACGCAGGTGTGGGCACGCCATCCTTGATCAGCTGATCCTTTGTGAGGATCTTATCAAAGGCCACTTTGCTAGACTCAAGACCAGCACCGGTGTATGCCACGCCTTTCGCTTCGAGGATCGCTTGGAGGTCGCCGTCTTCACCGAAAGTGCCATGAATGACATTGTAAGCCAGATCAGTCCCAGCGGGCAGCTCGAAATTCGCATCTTTGACGTCTACATCGATCACCGTCACGCCATCCAAGGAACGCAGCGCTTGACTGACACTATTCGCAGACACAAGAGAAATCTCGCGCTCTGATCCAGGGCCGCCCATGAGGACAGCAATCGTTTTACCAGTTAGGGAATGACTCATCTCTACTATCGAACAAATTGATGGGGCTTAGGCGGTTCCTCGCCAAGGATCTGGACTTCGGTCTCCAAAGTAATCTCGCGTTCTTCCAGGGCCTTCGCCTGGATCTCTCTGATCAAGCCGAGCACGTCTGAGGCTGGGGCGTCTCCATCATTCACGATGAAGTTTCCATGGACCTGCGAAACACGCGCATTGCCCACGCGATGCCCTTTCAAGCCTAACTCATCTACGAGCTTGCCCGCCGGGGTCTCCCCTGGGTTTTTAAAAATACAGCCCGCGCTAGGACCTACAGGCTGAGAAGTCTTACGCTTGGCCTTCGACTCTTCAAGCAAGGCATCAATGTCAGCCAGCTTGGAGGAATCCCCTTTTAAAACGGCCGATAGAGCAATGTTCTGAGTCAGCTCAGGCACATTACGATACTGATAGTCGAAATCCATTCCCGACTTCTCGATGATCTTACCGGTTTCCCAGTCGAGGTATTTCACGGACACGACCTGATCAAACGTCGCCGTGCCCATAGCCCCCGCGTTCATGCGCAAACCGCCACCGACATTTCCAGGAATGCCTTCCATCCACTCAAAGCCACCAATCTCAGCACCGCGAGCGGATCCAGTGATCGCTTTAAAGCGAGCACCGACACCTACCTCTATCTGATTATCCTCAAGCACCTCTATCTTACCAAACACGCCCTTCACCGGATGAATGACAATGCCAGGAATCCCACCATCGCGCACTAACAAATTACTTCCACGCCCGATCACGCGAATCGGCAATTGATTCTGCCGACCATAGTGCACGACAGCCGCGAGTGCTTCAAAGCTGTGTGGTTCAACCCAATACTGTGCCGGCCCACCGACACGCATCGTCGTATGGCGAGCCATCGGTTCATAGAGATGGCTGGGGCCATGCTCACTCGCCATGACTTCATCGAGCGACTCTAGCACAGCTAGATCATCCGCCAGTTGCTTGCCGACCAGATGCACATCCCCCGCCCCAAGAGTTAGGAACAAATCACCTTTCTGCAAAGCACGTCCCACGAGCCAGTGCGCTTGAGCATTGTCTGGCACATGAATCACTTCGACTTCGGGAGACTCCGCTTGGATAGCCTCCACGATGGTCAAGCCAGTGATCCCTGGAATCGGTTGCTCACTGGCTGGATAAATTTCTGTCACAAAGACCACATCTGCCTGGGCGAAAGACTGCCCAAACTCCTTGGCCAGGCGCTGAGTCCGCGAGTAGCGATGCGGCTGAAAGAGCACCACCAGGCGATCCGGCTTCTGGCTGCGCGCCGTTTCCAAAGTCGCAGCGATCTCCGTGGGATGATGACCGTAATCATCGACAATCAGATGATTCGGGCTCGTGTATTTCCTATCAAAACGACGACGCGCTCCACGGAATGTGCCGAGAGCTTCGGTCATGGCCTGGAAACTCACTCCCAGCTCGTGAGCAATCGCGATCACGCTCAGCGCATTCAACACATTATGCCTACCTGGAATATTCAATTCCACACGGCCTAGCAATTCGCCACGATGATAGACACTGAACTGAGAACTCTGCGCATCAGCACTGACCACGCCCGCTGCGTAATCGAACGATCTATCCCACCCATAGCTCAGCGAACGCTTATCGGTCGCTGCATGGCATAGGTTAGACGCATTCTCATCTTCACCACAGTAGACCACGAACTTCGCCGTCTGAGAGATCAACTGATTGAAGACCTCCAAGATCTCATCGAGCCCACTGTAGTGATCCAAGTGCTCGGCCTCGATATTTAGAAGAACGGCAATGTCAGGATGGAAATTCACCAAAGTGCCATCACTCTCATCCCCCTCCGCCACGAGGTGCTCACCTTCAGGATCGTAGAACGCATTTGCGCCTAACAAAGGAATCTCCGCCCCAACATAGTGCGAGGGTTTTAACTGCCCCACCCGCATGACATGTGCGAGCAAAGCAGACGTCGTCGTCTTGCCGTGTGTACCCGCGACCACGATGCCGCTCTTTGTCTGCAGGATAGCAGCGAGCGCTTCCGCGCGGCGTAGCAGCACGATGCCTCCAGCCACAGCTCCATCATAAGCAAGATTTCCCGGCTTCACCGCCGTGGAGTAGACGACCACATCGGCATCCGCCACAGCCTCGGCCGTGTGAGGCGAGCTAAACTGAAGGCCCGCTTTCTCCAAACGAGCCGTCTCCCCGGTGGCCACGCGATCCGAGCCGCTGACCTTGTGCCCGAGAGCCAGGAACAACGAAGCGAGCCCGCTCATTCCCGAACCCGCCACACCGATTAAGTGAATGCGTTTTGGAGAATCCGGAGCGGGCTGAGCGAGTGCCTGGATGACATCTTCTCGGGTCAATGCGTTACGATAAGGTTTGGGCCTCCATTATATCGCATATCTTAATATTCGCATCATCCGAACTAAACGAATACATCTTTATTTGCATCGCCTCGTGTTTAGCGGGGTCTAGAAAGTCCTCTCGGATCAAACGAGCGAGATCAGCCGCCTTCAGATCGCCCTGGGGGCAGAGTATAGAGGCTCCAGCATCTGCGAATGGCTTGGCATTGAAAGTCTGGTGGTCCTCGGCCGCGTGCGGGTAAGGAATGAGGATACTCGGAATCCCAAAGTGCGCCAATTCGCTCATAGAAGAGGCTCCCGAGCGAGAAATGACGATATCCGCACTGCTCAGAGCCTCACCCATGCGGTCACAGAAGGGAGCCACATGATGCGTGAACGCGGTCTTCTCGTAGGCCTCGCGCACCGAAATCTCGTCATCTTTACCCGTAAGATGGATGATCTGAAGTGTCTCAGGATCAAGTTCAGCCAAAGCACCGCAAACGGCGTCATTCACCCCACGAGCCCCCTGACTACCGCCCATCACGAGCAATGTCTTCTTGTTCGGATCCAGCCCGAAACTAGCGCGCGCTTCCCCGCGATCGATCGCCACCTTCAGGCCATCGCGCACCGGCGTGCCCACCACATGGCAGGTCTTGTCTGGGAAATGCTGCGTGCACACCTCCATCCCCACAAAGACAGCCGAGCAGTACTTCGCCGTCAGCTTGTTCGCCTTGCCGGGAATCGCATTGGATTCGTGAATGAAAGTCGGCTTCCCCAGATGCTTGCCCGCCATGATCGGTGGCAGGCTGGTGAAACCACCCATTCCCAACACAGCATCCGCTTTAAATTCACGGACCAAGCCTTTGCAACTCCGATAGGTCTTCCAAACCTTGAAAAGGAATTTCACCATGGCCAGCGACAGCGTTCGCGGCTTGCCGGTCATGGAAATTTGCCGACTCTGAAGATCTGGATGCGCCTGCAAAGCACGCTGATCGATGGCCTTCTCAGAAACGAGCAAGAGCACCTCTTGCCCTCGACGCTTCAATTCCTGAGCCACAGATATCCCCGGAAAGAGATGCCCCCCGGTGCCTCCACACGCAATGAGGAATCGCTTGGATTGGTTAGGATCTTGATCAGCCATCGTCTTCGTTAATCTACAGGAACATGTTTACAAGCGAGGGGTGATACGAAGATCCGCTTTCAGTTCCGGAGCCACATACTCCGGCTCCAACCAAGCCTGCCGATGGATGCTCAAAAGCAGCCCCACACAGGCAAAGCAGACGATTAGATTCGTCCCCCCTTGGCTCACGAAAGGCAATGGCAGGCCCGTGTTCGGCATGACGGCCGTCGTCACTGCCATGTGAATGATCGCTTGAATGACCATCATTCCCGAGACTCCACAGCCTAACAACATACCAAACCTGTCTGGCGCATTTAAAGAAATAACCACACCAGCGACCATGATCACCACGTAGGCAAGCACGACTAACAATGCCACCATCAGACCGAATTCTCCACCAATGACAGGAAAGATAAAATCACTCTCCAGGTAGGGCAATCGCTTCACATAATGGATGATATTTCCCAGGCCCACGCCATCCCAACCGCCCACACCGAAGGCATCGAGAGATTTATACTGCTGCCACATATCTCTATCAGCGTGCTTCTCAGGATCCAAGAAAGCAGTGAAACGAGCCATGCGTTCCGGCAAGGCCTTAACCGCTAACGCCACAGCAGAAACAGCACCGATCACACCAAGCAAGAGCCAGCGGAATCGCACACCAGCCATCAGCATGACGATACCAGTAACGACGCCTAGCAAAGTCGCCGCCCCAATATCAACCTCACCCGCAATCAGGACAACCAAGATCGAAACCAATAATCCCGGAAAGATAAAGCCTTTCAAAGTCGATCCAGAATCCGCTTCATGCTTCGTATACCAAGCCGCAAGAAACAGAATTCCTATCATCTTCGCCAATTCGGAAGGCTGAAACGGAATCCCAACATTGATCCAACGCCTCGCCCCATTAATCTCCCGCCCAATACCAGGAGCATAGCATAGCATCAAAAGAAACGCCGCTATCCAGAAAGCTGGCCAAGCCATCGATTCCCACTGCCGGTAATCAATCACGCAAAGCGCGAAACACCCGGCCGAACCAAGCGCGACCCAAATAAGATGCTTGTCAAATTTCGCATACGGAGAGACCTGCTGAGCACTGAACAGCGTCACTAAGCCGAGCGCAAGAAGCACTCCGACCGTCGCAATCAGAATATGAGAAGCGTAGCGATTCATCCGAAAAGCTTACTTAGGAATCTTAAGGACTTTCCCGATGCTAAGTCTCTTGGCATTAGAAATGCCATTGGCGCGGGTGAGAGCGCTCACACTCACACCATTACGACGCGCAATACTATAAAGCGTGTCCCCTTTCCTCACTTTATATGAAGAAGATGAAGGCGTCCTTGGCTTTGGCTTTGGTTTCACCACAGGCGGCGTGTAGGCAGGGCGAGGCTTAGGCTGGCGCACCTGAGTGGCAGCAACCACCGCGGGAGCAGACGCCTCGATCGGAGGAGTAGCCACGACCGGCGCATTCGGCAATTCCGCCGTAGAGCTAAGTTTTACAGCACCACTCGGCACATACACCGACGAACCGACAATCAGTTTGCCCGTGGAGGAGATCGGCATGTCCTTATTCAAAGCACGAAATCTAGCTGCCGTAAGACCATACCCAGAGGCAAACAACTCAGGCGACTCTGCCTTACTAACCTCGACCGGTTTAAAACTCTCTAGCTGCACTGACTCTTGCGGCACGAGTATCGGCTTATGCACGGCCACGCCGCTGTCCAGAGTCACAGCGACTTCAGGCGATTCAGGCAGGTTGGTCGTATCCATCTTCTCTTTCTTGTTATCAAAGAGATTGAAAGCGGCCAAGCCACCGACCGCCACAATGTGGAGGACGAGGACGACGATAAAAGCGCGAGAAAGCTTCATGTTAGGACCACTGTCCTCCCAAGCTTCTTCGTGCATGACATTCGCAGGGAGGCGAAACTCCCGCGAGGTATTTGAGCGGCGTTTGCGTGTTTGTTTCATGGGTTTGCTAGGTGTTGTTGAACGAGATTGGTAAAAGCATCGCCCCGCTGTTCGTAGCCGGAGAACATATCGAACGAGGACGTGCCAGGTGAAAAGAGAATGGTCGCTTTGTCAGTGACCTCACGAAAGGCGGCAGCGACAGCAGCTTCGAGAGAATCAGTGACCGTGTAAGGACACTGCCCTTCAGCCAGCCTCCCAAGGTCCTCGCCGATCTCGCCCAGCGTGATCAGATGAGACACCTTCTCGGCCAGCCAAGGCTTGAGACTAGAGTAGTCCAAACCCTTCTGTTTGCCACCAGCTATAAGTAGAATAGGACCGTCCAAAGCGCGAAGAGAACTTTCAAGAGCATGGACGTTCGTCGCCTTCGAGTCATTCAAGATCATCACACCTTGATTTGTCGTAGCCACGCGCTCGCAGCGATGGCGCGGCGGTCGGTAGGCCGAGGCCGCCAGCCGCATGCCCGCGGTCGGCAGCTTTAAGATCGAGCCCACCGCCATCGCGGCCATCAGGTTCTCTGCATTGTGTTTCCCAGCGAGATTGGTTTCCTCCATCGACGCCATCAGCTCTCCACGCAGGAAGATCTCTCCATCGCGGTAGGCAAAGTCAGCACCTTCATCAAAGGCGCTAAACGTCAGTGTTTGCGGAATGAGATCGATCTCAGGCCCATTGCTTAAATTCACGATGGCCCAGTCCTCAGCAGTCTGATTGCGGTACATCGCTAGTTTAGCTTCACGGTAATCCTCCACAGCCTCATAGCGATCCATGTGATCGGGCGCGAAATTCATCCACACACTCACATTCGGGCGAAATTGATCGATCGTTTCTAACTGAAAGGAACTCAGCTCTAACACCGCGATATCAGCAGAAGGATGATCGAGCACGATCTCGGCAAATGGCTTGCCGTAGTTTCCACCCGCCACGGCGGTCTTGCCGTTCTCATTGATCAGGTAGGTGAGAAGTTCCGTCGTCGTCGTCTTGCCGTTCGTTCCAGTGATCGCCACGATAGGCTTATCCCAGAAACGCGAAGCCAGCTCGATCTCGCCAATGACGGACGTTCCCCCATCCACCCAAGGACGAATCATCGGGCTCTTCAGATCAATGCCAGGACTCACTACGAGATGAGCAATGTCCCCGCGCCAAGTTAAGGCGTCCGGTCCGAACACCTTATCCACATCAGGAAGGCCTTTCACCGTAGGGCTACCACTATCCAACAAAGTCACATGAGCCCCATGAGCACAAGCAAGCCGTGCCGCTGCCAGGCCACTACGCCCAGCACCGCAGACTGCGATTGCTTGTCCTTTGAGATCCATGTGGATTTACTAGTAACGCAACTTAAGTGAAGCGAGGCCCAAGCCCGCGCAAAGCAGAGCGAGAATCCAGAAACGAATGATAATCTTCGTTTCCGACCAGCCTTTGAGTTCGAAGTGGTGATGAATCGGCGCCATCTTAAAGATGCGTTTCCGGCGAAGCTTAAAGCTGCCCACCTGGAGCATGACGGAAAGGGCCTCCATGACAAAGACACCACCAACGATGATCAGCGTGATCTCCTGCTTACAGCAAATGGCCACGGTGCCTAACATGCCACCAATAGCCAGAGAACCGGTATCTCCCATGAAGACACTCGCTGGATAAGAATTAAACCAAAGGAAACCCATACCTGCGCCGACAATCGCCATGCAGAACACCGTCACTTCCGTCGACCAAGGGTGGTGCGGGATAAAGAGGTAATCAGAAGCCCAGTCGGCACGACCCGCGATGTAGTTGAAGATCGCATACGTTGCCGCCGTGATAATCGTGCAACCAATGGCCAAGCCATCGAGGCCATCCGTCAAGTTCACCGCATTTGAACAGCCCACGATGACGCCACCAAAGAGAATGACGGCAAACCAGCCTAACTGAACATTTGAGAATGGATTGTCTACATTGATCAAAGGGAGAAACAAAGTCGTCATGATTCCTTCATGCTCAGGGTGCTGATAAAACGTCAGGAAAGCCGTCACACCGATGGCTAGCAGAGCCTGCACAGACATCTTGAAACGAGCACTGACCCCATCCGAACTCTTCTTCGTCACTTTCTCGTAGTCATCCAGGAATCCGAGCGCTCCTAACACGATGGTAACGATCAAACACAACCAAATGAACGGATTATCGAGACGAGCAAAGAGCAAGGTCGAGCAAACGACAGACCCCAAGATCATCACACCACCCATGGTCGGCGTGCCTTGCTTGCGACCGTGAATCTCGGCGAGCTCACGCATGTCATCTGCCGTGCGGATAGGTTGCCCCATCTTCAGCGAGAGCAATTTACGCACCACCCAAGGCCCCATCACGAGCGAGATGATGAAGGCAAACAACGCTGCAGCCAAGCTACGGCTACTCACATAACGAAGCACCCTTACTAGGGATTCGTGATCCTTCTCTAGGAGTTCATAAATCCAATAAATCATGATTCTGTCGCGTAAAGTTTATAGATGGTATCCATGGCAGCTGATCTACTGCCCTTGAGCAGCACGAGATCGCCTGCTTGTGCCGTTAGTTTTAGGAAATCGGCAGCTTCCTCGCGGCTATCAAAGTGGTGAACCTCTTGTTCTGCACTCGCAGCAAGTTCATCCGTGAACGTGCGGGCCCCTTCGCCCACACTACAAACATAACCAAATCCCTCGCTCAGAGCGAGGCGGCCAATCTCACGATGCGCGTCATCGGCCCCTTCGCCGAGTTCACCCATCTGCCCGAGTAGAGCAAAGGTCTTTCCCTTAGGCTTCATCGCACTTACCGTGGTGAGTGATGCCCGCATGGAATCAGGATTCGCGTTGTAGGCATCATTGATGACCGTCACGCCCGCGTGCTCCAAGGTTTGCAAACGCCCTGGAGTCAGAGAAACCTGGGTGAGCGCTTCAGCAATTTCAGATACGCTCAAGCCAGCCTCATGTCCGACCGCTGCCGCGAGCAGCGCATTGGACACCATGTGCTTACCCGGAATCGGCAAACATACCGGTGCACTAGCCTCACCGATTTCCAACACAAAGCTTGTTCCATTATCTAACACTTCTAAAGACGTTGCCTTCACCGCACCAACTTCAATCCCCGCTTCCACGATGCGGGCCGAACTGCGGCTTGCGATAGAAGACGTGAAATCGTCGTTCGCATTCAAGATAAGCACCCCTTTCTCGCTCATCGCTTCGCCGAGCATGCCCTTCTCTAGAGCGATGGCCTCTCGGCTGCCCATGTTGCCGATGTGCGCGGTGCCCACATTGGTGATCACACCCATGTCAGGCGCAGAGATCTCGGCCAGAGGCGCAATCTCGCCCGGATGGTTCATTCCAATTTCCCAAATACCGAAGTCATCTTCCGCTTCGGTGCTTAGCACGGTCAGTGGCAAGCCAATGTGATTATTCAGATTCCCCTTCGTAGCCGTGACGGAGAAACGACTCCCAAGAACACCACGAATCATGTCCTTCGTCGAAGTCTTGCCATTGCTCCCCGTAATGACGACCGCCTTCGTGATCAGTAGTTTCCGGTAACCCTGAGCCAATTTCTGCAATCCAGTCAGTGTGTCTTCCACCTCAATGATCGGCCCTGACATACCCTCAACAACGCGACTCACCAGCAACGCTCCCGCGCCAGTCTCGACTGCACTCGACAAGAAAGTATGCGCATCAAAGCGCTCACCGACCAACGCAACAAAGAGCGCGCCCTTAGGAATGCTCCGCGTGTCCGTGCTCACCGAGGAAACGATGGCTTCAGGATCTCCCTGAACCAAACGACCGCCTGACAAATCGGCGACCTGCTGAACCGTCAGTGGTTTCATCGTAGCCCACCTCCACGTCTTGGATTTAGATCTAACACTTGCAATGCTTTAAAGACCTCATCGCGGTCATCGAAATCCACAGTCTCCTCGGCAAACTGCTGCTCTGCCTCGTGCCCCTTGCCTGCCACGACCACAATATCACCAGGCAGAGCCATGGCCATGGCTCTGCGAATCGCTTCACGGCGATCTACAAATTTCACAAAGTATTCAGAGCCGAAAGCCTCACCAATATCGTTGATGATCGCTTCAGGATCTTCATTGCGCGGATTGTCAGACGTCACCACGGAAACATCAGCGAAACGGCGCGAAGCCTGCCCCATCAACTTACGCTTCTCACGATCCCGATTGCCTCCACAACCGAAGACGCAAATCAAGCTACGCGGACTAAAATCGCGCAGGATCTTAAGCACATTCTCCAACGCATCTGGTGTGTGCGCGTAGTCGACATAGACCTTGAAACCACCGATATGATCGATCGCCTCCAAGCGACCAGGAATCTGCGGAGCTTCTTCGAGATGCTTCACTGATTCACGCAAATTGAGCCCCATCGACTTCGTCGACGCGAGCGCGGCCAGCGCATTGTAGACATTGTAACGGCCGACCAGCGGCAGGCGGACCATGAACGTGCGCCCCTTGGCCTCGAGTTCAAAGCGAGTGCCACTCACATCTGCGGCAATACGCGTCGCCCTGAAATCACTACCCAAGCTCATGCCGTAGGTGACGAGTTCTAACCGCCCCTCAAACCGACGAATCAATCGCTGGCCATAGCCATCATCTTTATTAATGACGAAGACGGGCTTCTTCTTGCCGCCCTGCGCGATGAGAAGCTCTCCCAACAAAGCTTTGGCCTCGAAGTAGGCGTCCATCGTTCCGTGATAGTCTAAGTGATCCTGCGAGAAATTCGTAAAAATCCCCACATTAAACTCAACAGAATCCGCACGGTGCTGACTCAGAGCATGAGAAGACACTTCCATGACGGCACTGCGACAACCAGCATCACGCATCTCTGACAAGAGAGACTGAATCTCAACAGACTCCGGAGTCGTATGCGTCGCCACCCGAAACTCACTGCCAATGTCATAAAGCACCGTGCCTAACATCCCCGCACGATGCTGCACGCGTTTGAGCAAATAATGCAGCAGGAAGGCAACTGTCGTCTTGCCATTCGTGCCCGTGACTCCAGCCACTCGCAGATCCTTGGAAGGCGCGCCATATAAGACTCCTGCAGCTTGAGCCAATGCCTCGCGCGAATCACCCACTTGAACCCAAGGAAATTCACAGGTCTCAGGAGCGGCCGTTTCTGCCACAATCCCAATAGCACCTGCCTCTATCGCTTGATCAATATAAGTGTGCCCATCCACAGTCTCCCCCTTCAATGCGAAGAAGACACAACCAGAATCTGGCGAAACGTCCCGCGAAGAATAGCAAAGACGTAAAACTTCCAAATCCGTTCCAGCTCGAGAAGA
The DNA here is from genome assembly GCA_947561585.1 of Caprella mutica. Classification (NCBI taxonomy): domain Eukaryota; kingdom Metazoa; phylum Arthropoda; class Malacostraca; order Amphipoda; family Caprellidae; genus Caprella; species Caprella mutica. Next base: position 58,856 of record CANNZV010003523.1, read on the forward strand.
GCGGACGGTTGGCATCACGTCGATCATGTCCTTAAAAGTCATCATGTTATCAGTCCGCCATCTCCACATCCGTGGAGGCCAGGCGACGTACTCCAAAGTGATACATTCCAGCCTCAGCAATCTCTTTGAAGATCGGCGCGGCCACGCTTCCCCCATGGCGCTTGCCGTCATTCTGAGGGTCATCTACAATCACCATGCCGATCAAGGCTGGCTCAGATTCCGTTCCAATAAAACCAAGGAAAGACGTGAGGTTACGATTCTTGCGGTAACTCCCCTCTATGATCTTCATCGTCGTTCCAGTCTTGCCACCGACGACGTAGCCATCGACTAGCGCACTATGACCGGTGCCATCTTCCACCGCATGGATAAGGGCAGACTTCAGCTTATTCGCCGTTCTGGCAGAAATAACATTCTCCACGACGCCCGAGTCAAGACGTGCACTGACTCTCTGATGATCGGCCGTGAGGATCTCTCTGACGATTCGTGGCTTCACCAAATTACCTTGATTGCACACCACGCTCATCATCCCAAGAACCTGGAGCGGTGAGGCACTGATATTGTATCCCATTCCCAACCGCGAAAGCGCCATGCTATTGTGAGACCAGTTATCATTCGGATTGGGCTTCTTCCCCTTAAAAGGGTGCGGCACCACACCGCGAGTTTCTGCCGGAAGACGAATACCAGTCTTCTCACCAAAGCCAAACTTCAGCATATAATCATAAAACACCTGGGGCTTCAATTGCCGAGCCACGCTGTATGTCCCCGTATTAAGAGAATAAGCAAGCACATCTCGGACTGGAGCAGACGGGCGCGCTTCGGCAGAATCTTCTAACGCTTTCTCCCACCCCTCCTCCTTGTAGTAGCCATTATAACAGTTCACCCAATTATCCAGAGTGACTAAATCCTGGTCCAAAGCAGCCCCCAAAGTCACGATCTTGAACGTGGAACCAGGCTCGTAGGCAGCTGTCACTGAGCGATTCCAACGCGTAATTGCCTCAGCGTTTCCAGCATTCGCGGGCTTAAATCCAGGGCGATTGACTAAGGCCAGTACCTCACCACTACTCGGCTCGGCAAAGATCGCCGTGATCGATATTGGCGTGACCGCGTTGTAATGCTTATCCACGATCCGCTCGACCATGTCTTGGAATGTAGCGTCAATCGTCAGCACCACATGTCTACCAGGCACGACAGGCTCTTCCTTAACCAAGTTTCCCTCCACGTCGTAATGGCGCATACCGTCTGTGCCCTTCAGAAACCCTTCCATGCTCGCCTCGATACCCTCGGCACCTTTCGTGTTGCCATAGACATAGCCCAACACATGACACGCAAGATCATCACTAACATAAACTCGCCTCATGCGCAGAAGATCCCTTACACCTTTGAAGCCATCACGCTTAAGCCCTGAAAGAATTTCGCGAGCAAGCTGACTATCCACACCCTTTTCTATCACAACCCGATTAATCTCCTTACCATTCTCCTTTCGTTTCTGAAATTTCGCCAAAAGGTCTTCCGCTTTCAGCTTTAAAGGCCGCGCAAGCCTCGTCGCCAGCATCTGATAGTAGAGAGCAATCGCCCTCTCATCGCGCATCTCAGCAAGCTCCTCGTCACTCATCAACAACTCCCTCGCGGCAAGCTCATGAATTTGCGCCAGGTAAGGAATGTGGTACTTATTGAGGATCAGATCACTCACCGGCTCTGTCGTAGCCAATGGACGCCGATCCCGATCAAGAATATCTCCTCGCTGGGCCTCCACCACCTGTGGAGGGACCCAATTCTTGGCCTTCATGTCAGCGACCACCTCATCATGCATCGTGTGCTGCACATGAATCAGGCGCATGGAAAGGCAGGTTAACAGAATCACGAAGCCCGAACAAAGCACGATCGCCCGCAACTCAATAGAGTAGCGGTAAGCGGGCTTAGCTGGAGGACGAGTCATCATTTTCAATCTCGATAGACAGTCATTGCTGGAGCGAGAGTCTCCGTCTGCTCCACACTCACAGGACGGAGATCGCTATTGTAGGCTTGGAGACGTGCTTCCAAGACGCGAGGCGCCAAGTTTCGTTTAAT
>CANNZV010003524.1:0-60922 GCA_947561585.1 Caprella mutica
GATGCTGTATTTATTGATAAAGACCGCAAAGCAACGGCCAATCGTATTCGCTACGACGAAGCCAATGATATAACCTATCTCGAAGGCAATGCTTATGTCGAAGATGGCAAACAAAAAATCAATTCGGAACGGATTGTCTATGATGGGAAAAATGGAAAATACACGACTTCGGGGCGTTCGGTGGTCAATGATGGCGACCAAATTCTAAAAGCAGAAAACATCAATTTCGACGATGAAACGGGTTTGGCAATTGCGACAGGAAATGTATTTTGGCAAGATACCGTCAATAATTTGACCATCACGAGCGAGGAAATGCGCTATGACCAAAACAGCGATTATCTGATTGCTTCGGGCGGAACGCCGCTTATGCAAAGTTTGATGGAAGGAGATACCTTGTATTTGGTTGCCGATACATTGAAAGCCATACGAGCCGACCAAATGAAGCGAGAAGAAGCCTTGAAAATGCCGAAAGATACAATTTCGATTAGGCAAGATTCGATTGCTATTATTCAAGACACCACTCAACTTGTCCGACAGGATACAAGTACTATTGATAGCTTAAAAACAGCCCCAAAAGAAACCGAAACCGATACTTCTCGCAACCTCATTGCTTATGGCGACGTACGTTTATACAAGAGTGATTTGCAAGCGGTTTGCGATTCTTTGGTTTTTGAAGGGCGAGATTCTATCTTCAATTTTTTCCAAAATCCATTGGTTTGGTCGGACACGACTCAGTTTTCTGCCGATACCATTCAGATGAATATGCAGGGCGGAAAACTGGATACAATCTATCTCAAAAACAAAGCTTTTGTGGTCAATTCGCCCGACGAAATTTTGTTCAATCAAATCAAAGGAAGACAAATAGAAGCTTATTTTCAGGACAATGAATTGTATAAATTACTGGTAGAAGGCAATGCCGAATTTGTGTATTATATGGTCGATGAACAAAAATCGTATATCGGAGTCAACAAGTCTATTTGTAGCAATATGGTACTGGATTTTAATAATAATGAAGTCCAAAGAATCAATTGTTTTCCGAATCCCAAAGCGCAATTGCTGCCTGTAAAATCGACCGACCAAATCAAGCTAGATGGTTATGGATGGTACATGAAACGTCGCCCATTTTCTAAAGCCGATTTGTACAGAAATAGAGATAAAGAACCTACATTAGAAGGTGAATTGCTAGAGGAATTGAAAGGAAAACCAGATAAGGAAACGGCAGTCGATTCCTCCAAGAAAAAAGGCGAAAAGCCAAAAGCTAAAAACAAAAATTTTAAGCCTAAAAAAAATGAATAGAATTTTTTACCTCATTCTTATTAGTCTATTTTTTCAAAGTGTAGCATTGGCTACACCACAAGAAAATTTCCAGAAAGGAACAGAAGCCTATCAGAAAAATGATTTTAAAACGGCTATTTCCAATTATGAAACAGTCCTCCAAGAAGGAATGGTTTCGCAAGAATTGTATTACAATTTGGCAAATAGTTATTACAAAAATGGTCAGTTGGGCAAAGCTGTTTTGTTTTTTGAACGAACACTTTTGCTCGCTCCTTTTGATGCCGACACACAGCACAACCTAAAGGTCGTGCGGCAAAATTTGGAAGATGATATTGAAGAATTGCCCCCCTTTTTTCTAGCAGAATGGTGGCGAGGCTTGAGCCAAATTGCAGGTTCTTGGATTTGGTCCATCTTAGCCATTTTGACGATGTGGTTGGCTATTGCAGCTTTGTTTTTTTGGTTGAGAGGAAAAGACCGAAGCCAAAAGAAAAAAGGATTCTTGGGCGGAATTGCCTTATTATTGTTGAGTCTACTATTTTTCGCTTTAGGCAATACTCGAAGCAATCAGGAACAAAATAACCCTCATGCTATTTTGATGTCCAAAGCCATTGCTTTGCGTTCTGCACCAGATGCCGAAAGCAAAGTGATTTTGGATTTGCACGAAGGCGCGAAAGTCAATATCCAAGACCAAATAGGCGAGTGGTACAAAGTCCGCTTAGCCAATGGCGAAACGGGTTGGTTGCCGATGAATGTTATGGAGAAGATATAAGTTTAAGAAATCTGTTTTGTTTCGCTTCTATGCTAAATACAGGTTTCTATTCGTATTACTTTTGAAGCTTGGAAGCTTCAAAAAACGAGTTTATAATCTCGAAAATTCTCTGTTTTCTCTGTTTTCTCTGCGGTTTAAAAAATCATCCCTTCTCCAAATATTCTCTCAAAAGCGCATTCGTAGCTTTGGGTTCGGCTTTACCTTTGGAAGCACGCATGATTTCGCCCATAAAAAAGCCAATCAAACCCTTCTTTCCTTTGCGGTAAGCAGTGACTTTATCCGCATTCTTTTCGACAACTTCTTTGACCAAGTTGACCAAAAAATCGGCATCTCCATCCTGAATCAAATTCAAACGTTCTGCGACAGCTAAGGGCCTTTCTTTTGGGTTTTTTATCAATTCTGGCAAAATACGTTGGTAAGCAATAGAAGCACTCACTTTTCCTTCGTCAAGGAGTCCAATGAAATCCGACAAGGATTTTAAAGGAATTGGATAATCGGCAACAGCAATGTTTTCTTCCTGTATATAAGGACGAATTTTATTGATAATCAAATTAGCAATTGCCTTATAATTTTGATTAATAGCTGTAAGTGAACGGTAAAACAGTGCAATTGGTTTTTCCTCCGTCAAAATCTGCGCATCATAATCGGATAATTGATGAACCGTCGTAAATTCCTGATACAATTCATGCGGAAGCGGCGGCATTTGTTGTCGAATATGGTCGATATAATCATCACTCAATTGCACAGGAGGCAAATCGGGTTCAGCAAAATAACGATAATCATTGGCATTTTCTTTTTCCCGTAAGGGCGAAGTTACACCCGTTTCTGGATTGAAATTGAGGGTTTGTTGTTTTACTTTTCCGCCCGATTCTAGCAAATCAATTTGGCGTTTCACTTCAAAAGTTATCGCACGCTTGGCATAGCGCATAGAGTTCACGTTTTTGACTTCGCAACGTTCGCCGTATTCACTCGCACCTTTTAGTCGAACCGAGATATTGACATCACAGCGCAGCGAACCTTCTTCCATATTGCCATCCGAAATATCGAGATAACGCACCAATTGGCGCATTGCACTCATATACGCATCCACTTCTTCGGCCGAACGCAAGTCAGGTTCCGATACAATTTCGAGTAAGGGAACTCCCGCTCGATTGAGGTCGATATACGAGTGTTTGGGATTTTGATCATGGATGGATTTGCCTGCATCTTCTTCCATGTGCAAGTGATGTAGGCGAATCGTTCGAGTGCCAGTGGCTGTTTTTACATCCATCGCACCGCCAATGCAAACGGGTTGCGCATCTTGTGTGATTTGATAGCCTTTCGGCAAATCGGCATAAAAATAATTTTTACGGTCAAATTTATTGAGTGGATTGATACGGCTTCCGAGTGCCAAACCCAATTTGACAGCCGACTCCACTTGGCGTTCATTTAGACGAGGCAAAGTGCCAGGATGCCCGAGTGAAATGGCACTAATATGTGTGTTGGATTTGCCCCCAAAATGAGCATCATCGCCACAAAAAGCTTTGCTTTTGGTGTTGAGCTGAACGTGGATTTCGAGTCCTATAACGGTTTCGTATTTGTCGTACATAATTGATGTATCGGTAGATTGTTGTATTTTGTTTCTGCAAAAGCAGACAAATATTAAATTAGCAAATGAATTTGTAGTTTTTAAAATATAATCATACCCACAAATATACTTCCAATCAAAAAGAATGTAAAGAGGAAAATATAAAGAAAATAAAGGAGAGCTACTTTTAACAATGTTAGGCCAAAAGACTGTTGATAAACACGCCATATTGCTACAAAAACATAGACTAAAATAGCTACAAGACAGAATAAGGAACTACTATCAGGATAATTTAAGTGATATATATTAGATGTAACAAAAAACTCCAAACCAAAAAGGTAAAGGCATGTGTATGAAAGGAAAAAATCAAATGTTCTACATAATATTTATCGCTTTTGTAATAAAATAATGGAGCAAAAGTGCCAAGAATGGCATCATAAAAAACATAGTCCAAGCGATGTTTTTGACAACAAAATTGGCGAATTTTTTATTATCCTTTAAAATACGTATTTGCTGTGTAAAGAACCATTGTTCGACAAATCCTTTAACTTTATATTTCTCTATCAATTCGTCTTTCGACATATTGATATAATCTTGTTTGGAAATAGGATATTCTCCAAAGCGGCAAGTTGAATACCTTCTGCACCTATTACAATTGAATCTTTTGTCGTTCAAAATCTTGATACAAGGCATTTTCTAAAGAGTCCAATAGGAATTTAGATTCCTCTATGTTAGTGAGATTTTGGACAGAATCTTTGAGGTGTGAAAATTGGTCGAGAATTTTATTTTGACATAGTTCCAACTGGATTTTTGGAGCTTCATAATTCGTAGTACCAAGTACTAATTCGCCGCCACTATAATAAATTAGTGTTGCTATCAAAAACAAAATAGTCACTAAAAATAAACGTACAGGAATGAACATAACGTTTATGTTTTCCTTTGAAATATTCCAAGGTCAATTTGCCAGGAATAAATAAATCTCGAAGACTTCTAAAAAACTTAGAATCAAAATTAAATACGGCACTAAAAAATTCCGAAAGAAAACTCCCAACGGTTATTCGTCCATCTGTGTTTTTTTGCCCACATTGGGCGCAAAATTTATATTCGGCTTCTATTGGATAGGAGCAATTGTGGCAATAGAGATTTTTTTTTGATTTTTTCATTGAGATAAAAAAATCCCACCAAATAAATCATTACTTGATGGGAGTATGTAGATTGTTTTTAAGATCCTTATGAATCTTTAAATCAAATATAGTATTTATTAATTAATTATATGTCAAAAGCTTGGTCAATTATTGCTTTTGTTGCATATCATGTGCTTTTTTGAAGCCTGTTGCAGGCGAAGCCGTTGCTTTTCGAGAAATCAATTGCATGTCTGTTTCTCTATAATAACGCATCATGAAATCCCAAACGCCCATATTGGCAGACTCTTCTTGTACCCAAAATGGAGTCGCATTTTTATAACTTTTCAATACCTTGTCGATTCCTTTTTTAGGGAAAGGATACAATTGCTCTATTCTGACAATGGCTACATCTTTTCGATTCTCTTCTGTTTGACGTTGCAACAAATCATAATAGATTTTTCCTGTACACAACAAAACTCGTTTCACTTTAGATTTGCCTCTGCTAGGAATTGCTGCATCGTCGTAAAATTCCTTAAAATTATTTTCTTTTTTATCTTCAAAATCTTCTATTGAAGAGACACATAATGGATGACGCAACAAAGATTTTGGCGACATAAGACCAAAGGTTTGCGGAAAGGACGAGCCAATTGGCGACGCAAAGCGTGGAACAAATTGGCAGGTGTTGTGATATTGGCAACGGTCATATTATACTCGGCACACATCTGCAAAATCGCTCAAATCGTGCACTTGAATGTTCGGGCCCTTGCCCTTCATAACCATGTGGCAACAACATCACCAAGCCACTCATGCGTTGCCATTTGCTTTCGGCAGCAGAGATATATTGATCTACGATAGTTTGTGCGCCATTATAAAAATCACCAAACTGTGCTTCCCAATCACCAAACTATTTGGCGTAGCCAAAGAGTAACCGTACTCAAATCCCAATACGCCAAATTCAGATAAAACGAATTGAAAATACGATATTGACCTTGATTTTTAGACAGACCACTCAAGCGATTGTACTCTTCGTAGGTTTTAGTATCTGTTAAAACTGCATGACGATGAGAAAAGGTGCCCCGTTTGACATCTTCTCCACTCATACGAATATCATTGCCATCCAAAAGAATACTTCCATAAGCCAGCAATTCTGCCATTGCCCAATCGAGTACGCCTGCATCCAGCAATTTTTGTTTTCCTTTGAGCAAACGATTGACTTTGCTCAATTGATTGAAACCTTTGGCAAAGTCATCAAATGTTGGATCACTTTATCGACTGTTTTGCGGTTCACTCCTGTTACAGGAGATTCGGCATAATCTTCTGGTTTGGTTACTTTTTTCAAAGCTCTCCAAGCCATTTCTGGTTCTTGAAGGGTATAAGGCAGTGGCTTTTCTTTCACATCATCCAGTCGAGCTTGGAGGTGTGTCCCAAAAGGATTGCTCCATTGACTGCGCTAGATTTTTTTCGACATCTCCTCTTTCAATCAATTTTTTAGAATACAAAGCACGCGGGTCTTCATGTTTGCTGATCAAACCATACATTTCTGGTTGTGTAAACTTCGGGTCATCACCTTCGTTGTGTCCATGTTTGCGATAGCAAACCATGTCTATAAAAACATCATTATTAAATTTTTGACGGTATTCGGCAGCCAATTCGGCAGCAAAAATAACTGCTTCTGGATCATCACCATTGACATGGAAAACAGGAGCTTCCACTAAGGTAGCAGGAGCTGTACAATAGGTAGAAGAACGAGCATCTCCAAAATCGGTCGTAAAACCGATTTGATTGTTAATCACAAAATGAATTGTTCCGCCTGTGTAATAGCCTTCTAATTGACTCATTTGTACGGTCTCATACGTTACACCTTGTCCGACAACAGCGGCATCACCATGAATCAACAAAGGCAATATCTTATCGTAATCACTTTTATATAAAATATCTGCTTTTGCTCTTGCAAAACCTTCGACTACAGGATTGACCGATTCTAAGTGCGAAGGATTGGGAACTAATTTGAGGTGGACATTTTTTCCTTGTGGTGTAGTTATTTGCGAAGAATATCCCAAGTGATATTTTACATCGCCATCGCCAAATCTCAAATCAGGAACAGCCGTACCTTCAAATTCATTGAAAATATGCTCATAGGTTTTGCCCATGATATTTGCCAATACATTGAGGCGACCTCGGTGCGCCATACCGATGATTACTTCTTCTACGCCTCCTTCTGCACCTTTATTTATGATGGCATCCAAAGCAGGAATAGTGGTTTCGCCACCTTCCAAAGAGAAACGTTTTTGACCGACGTATTTGGTATGTAAGAATTTTTCAAAACCAACAGCTCCATTTAGTTTTTCGAGAATACGCGTTTTTTTGTCTACACTTAGTCCAAAATCATCTGGTAGTGCTTTACGGTTTTCTATTTTTTCTCGCAGCCAAAGCCGTTTTTCTCTATTGTTGATATAGGCATATTCAAAACCAATATGGCCACAATAAATTTCTTTGAGGCGGTCGATAATTTGCTGAAGCGTCGCATTTTGGAGACCAATTTCTTCTCCTGCTTTGAAGGTCTTTGAAAGGTCGGCATCACTCAGTCCATAATCGGATAAATCCAAGCGTGCTCCACGATCAAGGCGTTGGCGAATAGGATTGGTTCTAGAGATAAGATGTCCTCTATCTCGAAAGCCATGAATGACTCCCATGACTCCAAATTCTTTATCTAAATCGCTGGTGCTGGCTGTTTTTGCAGTACTGCCATTGGCTTTTCCATTGGAAGCGCCGTTGCCATTGGCAGCGGAAGCAAATTCAAATCCTTTGAAGAAATGTCTCCAACCTTCTTCAACTAAGTCGGGATTTTCTTGGTATTTTTGATACATCGATTCTATAAAAGAAGGATGTGCATTGGCAATAAATGAGAAATCGCTCATGATATTATTTCTATATTTTTTCTTGGAATGGTATTCGGATTAACTGTTTTTTAAGAAACGAGTTGTATTCAAAAAGGTTATTGATTAGAACTAAAAATAAATAGAGTATACAAATTTTGCCAAATATCGGGGAAAATTAGCAAATATGTAAGTATATGAGCGATTTAGTTTATATAAATTGCTTATTTCAACAAATAAGCTACTAGTGGTATAAATTATAAGTAGTTGCCTATTAAAATGCGCTTATTTTTTCGCTAGACGAGGCAAAAAACGTAAACATAGCCGTAGCTACGGTGAGCCTGCCTGCTGCAGGCAGGGCTTTTTAACAAAGTATAGCGGAAAAAGAAGCCATTTAAATGTGTAAATATTTATGAGTTGTACCACACTAGTGGCTCAAGCCCGAAGTAATTGATAAGGAGAAAGCGTTTTTTTTTTGTTTACATCACGAAACGAAAAAGTGGAAGGTTATTTAAAAAAAAAGGGCTTGATAGAAAAATCTACCAAGCCACTTTCGTTTTATCTATGTTTGTTATTCTAAATCTTATTGAACAACGATTTCTACTTTAGTAGCATTGCCTTTCATTCCTTTAGAAGAAATTTGACCTTTGTTCACACCTAAAGCAACCAACATATCTTGTACAGCAGTTGCACGCTGAGTAGATAAGCCTTTATCACTTCCAGAAGTCTGAACTTTAATCTTAGCATTTGGGTAAGATTTCAAAGCAGCAGCTAAACCTTCCACTTCTGCTTTTGTAAAATCTTGTACTCTTGCAGAACCATCTTTGAAAACGATATCTGTCAAAGCATAAGTAATTGTACCTGATACTTCTTTACCCGTTGCTTTTCCAGCAACTTTAGAAGCAGCACCAGCCACTTTGCCAGCACCAGATTTTTTCACTTCATCCGCTTTCTTGAACATATCTGTAAATTTCGTTTGGAACTTAGTCGTTGCCATTTTCAAAGCATCACCAGTTGCTCCAGCAGCATTAGCTACAGCGCCACCAGTTGCTTTAGCAGCTCCTCCGATAGCTTCACCAGTTTTGGTCAAGAAGTTACCATCTTTGTCCATTTTGAAATCACCAGCTTTGTGCATTATTTTACCCGAAGCATCTACTAAGTTACCAGCAGCATCTTTGGTATAAGAAACAGCTGAAGCAGCAGCATTTCCGATAGAAGTAGCTGCACTCGTTGCCGCATTTCCAGCAGCATTAGCAGCGTCGGCAGTAAATTCGCCTGCTTTTTTGATAACATTGCCCGAAGCATCTACCAAATCACCAGCAGCATTTACGGTACCTTGTATAACATTACCAGCAGCATCTTTTACGCTAGTCATAGCACCAGAAACAGCACTTCCAGCAGCATTAGCAGCATCGGCAGTAAATTCGCCTGCTTTTTTGATAACATTACCCGAAGCATCTACTAAGTCACCAGCAGCATTTACTGAACCTTGTATAACATTACCAGCCGCATCTTTTACGCTAGTCATAGCATTTCCAGCAGCATTAGTAACATTACCAGCAGCATCTTTCATGGTATCGGCTGCTCCGCCTAACATACCAGAATTCCACAACCACAAGCCACCCAATACAGCAGCAATAGGAAGTAACCATTTCATAAATCCTCCGCCGCCGCCAGAGTTGTTGTCAGCAGTTTCGTAAGAAGAAGTACTAGTTGCTTTAGCACCAGTAGATTCTCCAAAACCAAGTAAGCTACCCATACCAGCAGGCATTGCACTAGCAACGTGCTTTTTTTGCCCCATGAGCATGTCCATCAAGCCACCTGCATTTAGTCCGTTCTTTCTCACATAACGACCAATCATTCCCATAACCATAGGAGCGACCATATTCATCAATGAAGAAGAAGAATTTTTGCGTAAGCCAGTTGCGCTTGTTACCATATCGATAACAGAACCTAAGTTGTTGCCTAATAATCCAGATAAAAGCGATCCACCAGATTTCATGAAACCAGTTGTAGCATCGCCACCACCTAATAAACTTCCTAGATTGTCAAAAACACCACCATCGTGTTTTCCATCTGCTATCATATTCAACAAACGACCTGCTCCACTTTGTGTAGAACCCTTGCTAATAACACTACCAAGGATAGTAGGGAGAATAGAACCCATTGCAGAGCTAGTTGCAGAAGAGTTTTCTCCAATAACATTAGCAATTTGACCCATTACAGAATCGGTCATTTGCCCTTTAAGCATGTCTAATAAATTGATTGCCATTGTTTTTCAATTTTGTTATGAAAAAATATATAAATAAAAAAAATAAAAATTCACGTTTTTAGTAATGTCCTATGGGAATATTTATTAGAAAAAATCACTGTCGAGTGATTTTAGTTTTGTTCGTAAGTAGCCTTGTCTTTAGTAATTATTATTCTGATGGGTGTGTATTGTAATTTCTTCTTGCACAAAGGTAATTCAAAGAATTTTTTTATTATAGTTAATTGTTAAAGAAAAGTTAATAAAAGTACTTTTTTATTTTTTTCCTATTCACAAACCATACTTTTTACGTAAAAAGAGTGCTAGAGTCACATATAATAGAGAATTATTTGAAAAATTAATAGAATTTTCACTCAAAAAGCGCTTTATAGAGCTCTTCGACCTTACTAATTGTAATAATTTCGATAGAATATCTTGTCTTATCCAAACCTTTAGTATTGTATTTAGAGATGAAAATTTGTTTGAAACCTAATCTATCGGCTTCTTGTATTCGTTGTTCAATTCTGTTGACAGAACGAATTTCGCCCGAAAGGCCTACTTCTCCTGCAAAGCAAATATTATTTGGAACCGCAATATCTTCTAGCGAAGATATTAGTGCACTTATGATTGCCAAATCTATGGCAGGATCATCGACTTTGATACCTCCTGCTATATTGAGGAAAACATCATTTTGTCCAAACATAAAACCACATCGTTTTTCCAATACAGCTAAGAGCATACTCAATCGCCGCAAGTCAAACCCTGTGGAGGAACGTTGAGGATTGCCATAAACAGCTGTACTCACCAATGCTTGAGTTTCGATAAGCATGGGACGCATACCTTCCATCGTTGCCGAAATAGAACTTCCACTGAGGTCTTCTTCTTTTTGAGATAAGAGTAGTTCAGAAGGGTTAGAGACTTCTCGAAGACCATTGGCTTGCATTTCGTAAATGCCCATTTCGTCGGTCGAACCAAAACGATTTTTGAGTGTCCTCAAAATACGATAGGTATAATTTCTATCTCCTTCGAATTGTAAAACAGTGTCGACGATGTGTTCTAGTAGTTTTGGTCCTGCCAAAGAGCCTTCTTTATTTATGTGTCCAATAATAAATATAGGTATATTGGTTTCCTTGGCAAAACGTTGGAGTTCGCCCGAGCATTCTCGTACCTGAGAAACACTACCTGGCATAGACTCGATATGAGGAGAAGAAAGTGTTTGAATAGAGTCTATAATAATGATTTGTGGATTGACATTTTGAGCGTGATTGAGGATTTTAGTCGTATTAGTTTCGGTCAAAATGAGACATTCTGAACGAGAAATACCAATTCTTTCGGCGCGCATTTTTATTTGTTGTCCACTTTCCTCGCCCGATACATAAAGTACTTTTGCCTCTATACCCAAGGTTAGTTGCAATAATAAGGTAGACTTTCCGATACCAGGTTGTCCTCCAATGAGCACTAAAGAACCATTGACAATACCACCACCCAAAACTCTGTTGAGTTCTCCGTCAGGCGTAAGCAGTCTTTTGGTATCACCTACTTTTATCTCGGGTAAGGGAATAGGTTGTGGAGCTTTACTTTTAGTAGTTCCTTTATTCCAAGCTTTATTTTTTTCCTCCGTTGTAGTTGCTTTCGAAATTATTTCTTCGACATAAGTATTCCACTCTCCACAAGAAGGACATTTTCCGACCCATTTTGGAGATATTGTTCCGCAACCCGTACAAGCAAATATTTTTTTGACTTTGGCCAAAACGCATCATTTTTTGATAAATAAAAATATAATTACTCAAGTATTGTCGCATATAATACTACAAAGAAAACTTGAGCTTTTTATACAAGAGCACAAGATAAGGAAGGATATTGATTATTTACGCTCTTTTGAACAAGAGTCGCCTAGTTTTGAGTATGCTTTTGGTCTGAAACCTGTTCTTTTTTAGGACAAAGAAAAAAGGTAGATAAAAATAGTATAAAATAATCAGTTGTTTTTTAATTTTGCATTTGATTGATAATCAGTTGTTTGAGTCTTAGTAAATATTTACTGTTATTTTTTTAAATTAAATTTGTGACTACTCAAAGGAAGCCTCGTCTTAAGGATGTATATAATTAATAATGGAGTTTAGAATTTTAATTTGAAAAGATAGAATGAGTATTTTTAAAAGCTCATTTTCAAAAATATAAGTTCCTTTTAGTAGGAACTTTCATATGTAGATTGTTTTCATTTGGTTTTTTGGGGTTATGCAGGGTCCATCACTTTAGTGTTTGGTACCCTGTACTTTTTTTAGCCAAAACAAAAGCGATTATTTCGAAGTATCGAAATAATCGCTTTTGTTTTTTGTATTGAATATTGCTCTGTTCTATCTACGATCGGCACATCGTATGCATCGAGTACTTTCGGGCATAAACATCAATCGCTTGGCTTGAATGTTTTTTTTGCAATTGCTGCAAATTCCAAAACCAGCTAAATCTATTTTGGTCAAAGCTAATTTAAGCTTGCCTAGTTTCTTCTTAGAAGATCGCAAAGCGGCTTCTGCAACACCTTTATTATTGATGGCATCCATTCTGCTTACACGACCCAATGAATTTTCGGGAGAAATAGGTTGGGTAGCATCTTCTAGATGAACAATTTCCTTTTCTGCTTGAATGATTTTTTCTTGAATTTTTTGCTTTAGCAATTTCCTTTCTTCAGCATTCATGATGTTGTGGTTTATTTCTGTGCTATTTTTATAAGCCATATATTTCTAGTTTTGGTTCTTTCCCAAATCCCGTGAACTATTGTCAGTAAACCTGCCTGCGGAAGGCAGGGAATTGAATGTCGAAATTTCTATGCAGAAACGCTATGAATCTGCCCGCAAACCAGCCTGCCGTCTGGCAGGTTTAACCTTCACTTTCCTGCCTATCTTAAATAAGGCAGGTTCCTGACCACGGTATTTGTCCAAGAACGCTAGTTTTTAACTAAAATACTGTATCTTTTGTTGCTTCCCTTTGTTAATTAAATGAAGACCTCTTCCTAATCTATAAAAATATATTCCTATTCGTATGAACCGTTTTCATTGGACTTATGTTGACGATACTGGTAAAAAGAACCAAATCGGTATTGCACACTTTCCTAACAAAAGTGGGCATCTGATTATATATTGCAACAAGAAAATTATTGTCGTTGATTTTTCGGTCTTTGAATCCAAAAAATATCCTATTTTTATAGAAGAAGAAATGTGTGAAGTGGTAGTCGAAAAAAAGGAGGGCAAATTTTATTATGGATTCGATATCAATAAAGAAGTCGATACGCCTAGAAATAGGTTTAGGAAAGAAGAAGAGCGGAAAAACACATGGAAACTGTTAGTATTTTTAGCCGTTTTTTTTGCTTTGATTGCAAGCATTATTTTTGGATTTACGAAATATAAAGGAAGTCAAAATAAAAAGGATATAGCATATTTGGAAAAAGGAGCTCACTTATCTACTCCTGCCAAATTGTTTCTCAATCCTTCTTCAACTATCATTGATTATTCTTTTATTGTTAAGAACGATGTTATCAAAGGAACGATTAGTTCCGAAAAAGGAAAGGAAATTTTAGCATCAACAGGTTTTGAACTTCAAAATAAGGATGAATTTATGGTTATTTATCTGCCTCAAAATCCGAAAATTCATCGCCTAGAAATAGACCAACCAAGTGATAATCAGATAGAACGCTACAAAAAAAGAGCAAGGGATATAGAGTTAAACCACAATACAAATATAGATTCAACGCTAGCCCTTTGCCGAGTTGCCATTGCTTTTGAAAGCAAAGGAATAGCTGGATTGGCTGATTTTTATCATCAAAAAACGGTAGTGAGTGAAAACTCGCAGCACAATTCGGATAGTTACAAGAGACTTGTTCGAGATATTCCTTTTAAAAAAGCAGTAGACCAAAAGTGTTTTGATTAAGGAAAGCCCTTCCAAACTATTTGCTTACCTTTGCGCCATAAAGAATCATTTGCTGCGAAAACGCAAATGATAAGAAATAGAAATTATATACTATGGAGTTTTTAGCACAACATATAGAAAGTTTAATTTTTACAACAGAACATCCTGTAAGTTTAGATGAAATCAAATCTTGCTTGGATACGACTTTTGAAACAGAGTTCAAAAGACAAGATTTGGAAGAAGCCATTGAAGCCGTTAAAACGAAATTTCAGTCGGAAGATTTTTCTTTTGAAATCGTAGAAATATCCAATGGTTATCAGTTTTTGACCAAAGGAGCTTATCATCCTACGGTAGGCACATATTTGAGACAATCGACCAAGAAAAGATTGTCGAGAGCTGCCATCGAAACGCTTTCAATAATAGCCTATAAGCAACCCATTTCCAAAGGGGAAATGGAAAAAATTCGTGGAGTTAGCTGTGATTATTCGGTACAGAAACTTTTGGAGAAAGAACTTGTTATGATAACAGGTAGGAGTGAAGGGCCTGGTCGCCCGCTATTGTATGGTACGGGAGAAAAGTTTATGAATTATTTTGGGATAAAAAATCTAACAGATTTGCCCAAACCAAAAGATTTTAAAGAACCCGAAAATACGATTGGTGAACAAGCACCGATAGAAGAGCTTATTGCAAGCAAAGAACAAGAATGAAATGTTTCTATGTACCCACGTATTGACGTGTTCATGTTGCAAATAAATGTGAACACGTGAACACGTACAAACGTGAACACATAATGGATAAACCCTTAGTCAATAGAGTTGCAAGTAGTGGATTGATTACCATCAATTTGGAAGACTTCTTTCCAAATAAAGAAGTCGTTGAATTCGATTTGAAGGCTTACTTGTTTATGGAAATGATTTTGAAAGAAAAGGATTTCCGTACCGCACTAAAAGAACTCGACTGGGAACAATACAAAGATAAAAATGTCGTCGTTTTTTGTAGCATAGATGCTATTATTCCAATATGGGCTTATATGTTGGTAGCTGCCAATTTACAACCTTATGCCGCCAATATTTTTCAGGGAACAAGTAGTGTTTTCTACCAACTTGTCTTCCAGAAAGCGGTAGAAAAAATAGACGCAAGCCAGTACGAAGGTAAACGGATTGTCATCAAAGGATGTAGCAACAAACCTGTACCTGCTTCGGCTTATGTTGCACTGACACAAGCACTACGTCCTTATGCACAAAGTATTATGTATGGCGAACCTTGTTCAACTGTTCCGATATTCAAACGTCCTCGTAAGCCCAAGCCTAAAAACATAGACAATAAGTAATTGAACAAAAACAACAAATGCAAATTTTAGGGCAACACTTATTGCTAGAGTGCTATCAATGTTCTTCACAGATATTAGATGATATAGCGCAGATAGAAACAATGATTGTACAAACCGCTCAAGAAGTTGGTTTTACTATAGTTAATAGTACTTTTCATAAATTTGCACCTCAAGGAGTTTCGGGGGTTGTAGTCATCGAAGAGAGTCATATTAGCTTACATACTTGGCCCGAATATCGTTATGCTGCGGTAGATATTTTTACTTGTGGTTCGACAACCAATTTTGATTTAGTGATTTCTTTGTTAAAAGAAAAATTGCAAGCGGAAAGTGTAGATGCTAAAATTGTAGAGCGAGGAAAACTCCCTAAGATGAAGCGCTAACTTAATATTAATGCTTATTTTAATATATAAGAAACTTTATAGAAAAAGCAAGCGTCTAAATTAAACATAGTTGTAATATATTTAGGCTTTTTCAAACTAAAAAACCAAACTATTCCTAGTTTTGTACGTTCATTCAAACAAAATAATATTTGATATCTATATAAAATTCAAACAATATTAAAATTATGCCATATCTTTTTACCTCTGAGTCCGTTTCTGAAGGACATCCAGATAAAGTTGCTGACCAAATTTCAGACGCACTCGTTGACCACTTTTTAGCTTTTGACCCAAGTAGCAAAATTGCTTGCGAAACTTTAGTTACTACAGGACAAGTTGTCTTGGCTGGAGAGGTCAAATCTAAAACATACCTCGATGTACAACAAATCGCAAGAGACGTTATCAGACGTATCGGATACACCAAATCTGAGTATATGTTTGAAGCCAACTCTTGTGGCGTTTTTTCAGCTATTCATGAACAATCTCCAGATATCAATCAAGGAGTAGAGCGCAAGAAAAAAGAAGAACAAGGAGCAGGTGACCAAGGAATGATGTTTGGTTATGCTTCCAATGAAACCGATAATTACATGCCTTTGGCATTGGATTTATCGCATAAAATCCTTCAAGTTTTAGCAAACATTCGCAAAGAAGGAAAAAAGATGACTTATCTTCGTCCTGATTCAAAGTCTCAAGTAACCATTGAATATTCGGATGACAATACGCCAATTCGTATTGATACCATTGTCGTTTCTACTCAACACGACCCCTTTGATAAAGACAAAGTAATGTTGGCAAAAATCAAAGAAGATGTCGTGAAAATAGTGATTCCTCAAGTAAAAAAATTGTGCAACAAAAAAGTACAAGCGTTATTCAATAACAAAATTACCTATCACGTCAATCCTACTGGAAAATTTGTTATCGGTGGACCACACGGAGATACAGGTTTGACAGGAAGAAAAATCATTGTAGACACTTACGGTGGTAAAGGCGCACACGGAGGAGGAGCTTTCTCAGGAAAAGATCCATCTAAAGTGGATCGCTCGGCGGCGTATGCTACTCGACATATTGCCAAAAACTTGGTAGCTGCGGGAGTTTGTAGCGAAATATTGGTACAAGTATCTTATGCAATTGGTGTTGCAAAACCAACCAATATCTATGTCAATACTTATGGCTCATCAAAAGTGGATATGAGTGATAGTAAAATCGCAACGATAATAGACAAAGTATTTGATATGCGTCCTTATGCTATCGAAAAACGCTTAAAATTGCGTAATCCTATTTATTCTGAATCGGCTGCTTATGGACACATGGGACGAACTCCCGAAGTCAAAACGGTTACATTAGTAGATGGTTCTGGTAAAGTAAAAACCAAAAAAGTAGAGACCTTTACTTGGGAAAAACTCGATATGGTTTCTAAAGTAAAGAAAGCATTTAAGTTGAATTAACTTTCTTTTTCATAATACATGTAAAAAGCGATGCATCCTTGGTGTATCGCTTTTTTTTGCAAAAAAATGGCGTATACTTCCCGCCTGCCGTCGGGCAGGCAGCTTGCGCATAAATGAATACCTACTTGAATAAGCTATTTCGTATTCCTGATTTTCAATATTGGACAAGAAATTAGATTATTTGTTTGCGATATCCTACAAATTTTTTGTAAAAAAAAATACACTCTGTGCAACCCTTTACGCTTACCTTTGTCATTAAGAGTGAACAATACAAGAAAACAACTCATATCAAAATTGGAATACCAGAACACACATAGGGAAATCGTAGAATCCTGTAAAAAAGGTGATCGCCAAGCACAATTCGAATTATATCGTTTGTACTCAAAAGGGATGTACAATGTGTGTTTGAGAATGCTCAAACGAGCGGAAGATGCAGAAGATGTCCTGCAAAATTCGTTTATAGACATTTTTACTAAACTGCATACCTTTAATTATAAATCTTCTGTAGGTGCGTGGATCAAACGAGTTGTTGTCAACAATTGTATCAATTTTATGCGAAAGCGAAAATTGAAATTTGAAGAACTCGAAAATCGTTTGTTTGCTATTCCTGCGGTAGAGGATGATAGGCCAATAGCAGATAGTAATATTTCAATAAAAGACATCAATCAGGCATTGTTTCAATTGCCCGATGGGTATAGAGTTGTGTTTTCCTTGTATTTGATGGAAGGCTATGATCACAAAGAAATTGCTCAAATTCTAGATGTTTCAGAAGCAACTTCTAAGTCGCAATATAGCCGAGCCAAACGAAAATTACGTCAATTATTGACCATTAAGGAAACAGCGGTTTCTGGAAACTGAACATATAAAGCTATGAAAACTAATCCAATTTTATAATCCCGTTTTTTTTAGAAAAACATTAGTCAATTAGTCATGCAAAAAGATGATTTAGAACGGTTTATACTCAAAAACAGAGAAGCATTTGACGATGCTACGCCAAACCTAAAGGTTTGGGCAAACATCGACAAAGCATTGGAGAAAGGAGTAAAACCTAAACAGAAAAATTGGTGGAGAAGCACTCGTATTGCTGCAGCAGTAGCTCTATTGCTTACTGCAGGGACAGCCTTGGGGCTTTTTATAGGACAACAAAACAGACAAGCGTCTTTTGCTTCCAATTTATCTACAGAATACTCGGACATGGCGACTTATTACGAACGACAATTGAAAGACAAAACAGTTCTATTGGCCAAGTACCAACACGAAGATGTTTCGCTACACGAAGACTTGAAACAATTTGACGAAGCAATGGACGAATTGAAAGAGGAATTGAACAATATTCCCAAAGGAAATGAAGAAAAGATTATTCATGCGATGGTTCAAAATTATCAAGCCAAATTGTTGATTCTGAATAGAGTGTTGCAACAGTTGGAAGCTTCTTCTAAAACAGATAAAAATAAAAAAAATGCTACAATCAAAATATAAAAAACTACTCCTCATTCCTTTTTTATGCCTACTCGCAATCAGTACATGGGCAACTAAAAAAGAGAAATTTGAGAAAATCATCAATAAAGAATTTTCTATTGATACAGATGGAAAAGTACATTTAGAAAACAAATATGGAGATGTCAATATCACCACAGGCAATACGAATAAAGTCAAAGTAAACATCAAAATTATCGTCAATGCAGGTACACAAGACAAAGCCAACGAGACTTTTAACCGTATTAATATAGAGTTTAGCAATTCGAGTGATTATGTAAGTGCGATAACGACAATAGGCGAGGCAGAAAAATCTTGGTTTTCTTGGTCTTCGAGTAGTAGTGGCGATTTTCAAATTCATTATGAAGTACAAATGCCGCAAAGCAACTCCTTGGAATTGAAAAATAAATATGGCAATTCTTATGTCGGAGAATTGGATGGCTCAGCCGATATTGAAGTCAAATATGGCAATATCAAAATGGAGTAGAGGACAATGTCAACTTAATGCTTGGCTATGGCAATGGAACGTTGAGCAATACCAAGGCACTTTCGATGGAAGTAAAATACTCGACCGTAGAAGTAGAAAGAAGCCATAACATAAATGCAGTGACCAAATATTCGAAAATCACTATCAATCAAGCCGAAGAAATTGTGGCTACGACCAAATACGATAATTATACGATTGGTGCGATTCAATCTTTGCGCAATGAAGGCAAATACGACCATTTCAAAATAGCAGAAGTAGAGGAAATAGAAGGTGTTTCCAAATATACACATTACAAAATAGGTGTATTGACAAAACATGCGGCCTTTGATTTGGAATATGGAGGCGCAACTTTTGAACGAATAGCAAACGATTTTCAAAAAATAGATTTGGAAGGACGCTATACCGATTATAAATTGACTATTGATGAATCTGCTAGTTATGAGCTAGATGTGAAAGGCGATTATGCAGGTATTCGTTATCCTTCTGCTATGCAAGTCGTTCATCATACCGAAGATGGCAACGAAGAAGAAGTAGAAGCTTATTATGGAGGCAAATCAACCAAAAGCCAAATCATCGCCAAGCTCGATTACGGCGGAATAAAAATAAACTAAAGGTGTATCGACGTATCAACGTGTTCACGTATCTACGTGCAATATGAACTTGTCTGCTACAAGCAGGCGTGAATACATCGATACGTAAGCACATAAAGCACGTAAAAAAAAGTCGCTTCGCAATTCATTTGTGGAAGCGACTTTTTTGTGGTATTATTGAGTTATCATAAATAGAACAATACAGAGAAAATGAAAATACAATTTTGTGGAGCAGCACAGCAAGTGACAGGGAGTGCACATTTGATTACATTGGACAATGGTTTCAAAATATTACTAGATTGCGGTTTGTACCAAGGTCGCCATCCCGATTTTGAAGATTTTAATGAACAATGGTTGTTCAAACCATCGGATATAGATGTCTTGGTCTTGTCCCACGCACATATCGACCATTGCGGTAGAATTCCCAAACTAGTCAAAGATGGTTTTCAAGGGAATATCTTTTGCACGCATGCAACTCGTAGTTTATGTTCGATTATGTTATTGGATAGTGCCAAAATTCAAGAAAGAGATGCGGAATATTTCAATAAGCAACAACTCAAAAAGAAGAAGAAAAAGAAAAGAAAGCCATTCAAAGAACCTTTGTATACGAGCGACGATGCATCCGAAGCAATGGAGCAATTTGTCGGATATAGTTATGATCGTTGGTTCAAAATCAACAAGAATGTAGAAGTGCTTTTTCGAGACGCAGGACACATTTTGGGAAGTGCCAGTATTACCCTCCGAATCAAAGAAGGAAGAAAAACACGTATGGTTGGATTTACAGGAGATATAGGTCGCCCCGACCGTCCGATTCTGAGAGATCCCTTGCCAATGCCAGAGGTTGATTACTTGATTTGCGAATCAACTTATGGAGACAAAGAACATGGCGCAAAACCTGCAGAAGAAGACCGTTTCCTTCAAATCATAAAGGAAACTTGTCTCGAAAAAAAGGGGAAACTCATCATTCCTGCCTTTAGTGTGGGGCGTACACAAGAAATTGTATATATGCTCGACCGTAGCCTCCAATTCCCGTTTATGTAGATAGCCCTTTGGCCGTCAATGCCACCATGATATTTGGACAACATCCCGAATGTTTTGATGACGATTTGCACGAATATTTATTGATAGACGACAATCCTTTTGGTTTCAATAAACTGACTTATGTAAGAGAAGTGCAGGCTTCCAAAAACCTCAATGCGACCGACAAAGCTTGTATCATTATCAGCTCGTCTGGGATGATGAATGCGGGTCGAGTGCGACATCATTTGTCCAATAGTATCGAAGATGAAAAGAATACATTATTGATAGTCGGCTATTGTTCGCCCAATACTGCGGGCGGTATTTTGCGTGCTGGAAAAGAAGAACTCAAGCTCTTTGGCGAATGGAAAGATGTCAATATTCAGATAGAAACGATGGACTCTTTCTCGGCGCATGCCGACCGTTCGGAGATACTCGATTTTATAGCCAATCAAAAGAAAAAAGTCAAGAAAATTTTCCTCGTACATGGCGAAATCAAACGCCAAAGTAAGTTCAAAACTTGGTTGTTTGACAAAGGTTTTAAAAAAGTAGAGATTCCAAAAATTGGTGCGCAATATGATTTGAAGTAAATAAAAAACAGGATTATGTGTTCACCACATAATCCTGTTTTTTTATACAAATAGTGAAATTTAAAAAAGAGAATTTGTACCCTGCTCGGCGTAGATTCCAATCTACGTCGAAATGTTGGCAAAATGCTGTTTTCGGGGCAAGCAAACATTAGCCATTAACTCACTCCAACACCCGAATCTCCACCCTCCGATTCAGCGACATTTGTTTTTCAGAAGTCGCTTTGGGATATTTCATTTCAAAATTTCCATAACCTTGATAAGTGATTCGAGCAGAATCAATTTGGTTTTCGAGTAGATAATCATAAACCCGTTTAGCGCGAGCAACGGAGAGTTTGAAATGGTCGGAATATTTATAGACTCTAGGCGAATTGGGTAAATTGATGTGTCCAGCTAACTCTATTTTCGTTTCTTTGTTGACTTCCATAAAGCGCAATACTTTGGGCAATTGAGGTTCGGAAATAGGCAATAGAATCGCTTGGTCTCCTACAAAATATAGATTTTTGATGGGAACAATTTCTCCTTTTTTCACTTCGGGCAGTTTTACATTTACCGTTGTTTTTGCACCTTTTTTGGTTTTTAGCATTTGGGTTTCAAAGAAATAACCAGACGCATAAGCATCTATTCCTAATACAATCCCTTCGGGAACGAGTTGCTGAAATTTGCCATTGGGCAAGGTTTGCAAACTATCTCTAAATGCCTTGGAATGTAAAATGACGCTTGCCTCGATACCTTCTCCTTCGGTATTGGTAATTTGCCCTTCTAGCATCGTCATCGCTGTTTTTTTATACAATTTGATGGTCGCTCTTCTATTGAGCTGCCGACTTTCTTCTGTCGCATTATTGGCATCGGGATTGGATTCACCATAAGGAGTTGTTAGGATAAGAGAAGGATTGGATAAGCCATTTTGAAGCAGCCAATTTTTGGTGCTTTCCGCTCTTTTTTGTGAAAGAATCTGGTTGGCTTCTGCTTTGCCGATAGAGTCGGTATGCGCTTCGATGTGAATTTGAAACAAGGCTAAATCATTTGTTTTGGCGATGAGAGCCGTAAGGCTCGTATCTGTGTTTTCTTGCAATTCAGACTTTCCAAAATCAAAATAAATAGTGCTGGTGTGATGCAAACTCAAGGAGTCAAAAGCATGATTTTGAGCTAGGATGGAATGGATACTTCCAAAGAAAAGCAATAAAAAGGCAATTATTTTGTTACAAAAAGTGGAGTAAGAAAAGACCTTGTTTCGCATAGCTTTCATGTATTTATTTTGTTTGTTTAATAACGAAAAAAAATACCAAAGTAACGAAATGTAAAAACCCCCAACTGTCAGTAAGACAATTGAGGATTTAACGTTTATTTGTTTAAGTATAATTCAGAAAACTAAAATTTATTTTATCCACCAGTAGTAGAAGAAGGTTTACTGGCTACATTAGGCTTTTTCTTTAGTTCATCATCCACCTTAATAATATTCAAGGTTTCGACTTCATCACCTAGTTGAAAGACCACTTTATATTTTCCTTCTTTTTCGTCTTCTAGGTTGATTTCAAAAGTATTGAGTCCATTGACGAGCATTTTTGATGACTTGAAAACAGTTTCTCCTTTGTAAGAATACAAAGCATAATCTATCTTATTATTAGTCAATGCATCAATAGTCACTGTAAACATTTTTTCGACCGTGATATTGGTATAGTCAATAATCATGAATTCATTTTTCATTTTCTTTACGACCTCAACAGCACTCGAAAGGCTTTCTGTTCCATTTTCGTCTACTTGTCGCAATCGGTAATGGGTTGCTTTATCCGTAACTTGAATATCCATATACCTATATTTAAGTTCTTCTACAGAACTACCTGCAGCTTCTACTGTGCCTGCATTTTCGTAAGTAATACCGTCTAGCGATTTCTCAATATAAAAGAAGGCACTTTCTTCTTCAAAAGAAGTAGTCCATTCTAATAGGTTTCCGATTTCAAATTCTTCTCCGTTGACAGACAAAGGAGAAGCATACTGTACTTCAGCTTGAGAACTTGGGGCAAACAGTAAAAAACCAAAGCAAAGGGGTAAGAATAAGTTTAAAGTTGTTGCTTTCATATGAATTGATATTTGTATTGAATAAGTATTAACCATAATAAGCAGCATTTTCACTTTTCCTTCATGGATGATAAGTATTGTTTTGTGACATTTAAGGCAGGATATATGTTATTGTTTTATTATTTAAAAGATTCTTTAGCCTGCTTCTTGTTAATTTTCAGTTAAACGAGGGTTAAAGAGTCTTAAGGCTATGGAACATGAAGAAAGAAGCACATATCTTTATGATAAATCTTTTTCAAGAATTAAATACGAGAGATATGAAAACATCAAACATCTTATTCATCCTAGCATTGCTTTTTGTTGCCAGTGCCTGTAGCCCTCGACTGACACCCTTTACCGAAAAATTGTATAATGAAAACGGTTGGACAGAAAATGACCTCCAGAAAATCCAGTTTTATTTATCGGACGATATTGTCTTATATAGAGATGTAGTCGAAGGAAGTTCCAAAATTGAAGGGGGAAAGATTCGCCAAGTAAAAGGTCGAAAAGTAGAAGAAATCGTCATTCCAGAAGGAACGCCAGGGGTTTTGGTTTTTTCTCCCAAAGATGATCGTTTTGCCGTCAGTTTTGAAGATGGCAGTGATGAGCGTTATTTGATGTTCGGACCAAACCCCAAATCAGGAAATAAATACATGCTTTTGGCAAAAGAGTGGAAAAGAAAACGAGGGAAAGTTACTTATGAGGGAACTACTTTTTATACCAATTCCGAAAGTGCTTATGCTGCTTTAATGGTTAATTTGAAAAAAATAAAGAAAACAAAAATCAAACGTCGTACAGCCGAAGGACGTAAATTATAGGGAAATAGATTTTGTACCTCTTTCAAATTTGATAGCTATTCATTTTTATTCCAAACACATGGACGAATTCAACAGCGCAAAAATGGTCTATCAAATTTAGTGAAGAGGTACATTTTTTTTAAACAAACCAGCTTAGGCTGGTAAACAGGACACACATTGTTTTTGCTTGAATTTGAATTTGAAGTTGAAGTTGAAGTTGAATTTGAATTTGAAGTTGAAGTTTGAAGTTTGAATTTGATTTGTCCTATTGCTCTCCTTTATTCAAACCTTTTAAGAAAGGAACAAACTGGAAGTCATCCCATATCTTTTGCTCATAATCCTTTTCGGAATGTCGAGTTATCTGATACATCTTTTGTGTTTTTTCGCCGACAGGCACAACCAATATACCACCAATTTTTAGTTGTTTGCACAATGCTTCGGGAATGTCGGGCGCACCCGCAGTAACCAATATCTTATCAAAAGGAGCCAGCTCAGGCAAACCTTTATAACCATCTCTCAGGTAGGTTCGGATTCCCTTAAAACCCAATTGTTGGAGCATTTTGGTCGATTTTTGATGAAGCAACTCTTGTCGCTCCAAGGTATACACTCGTGCGCCTAGCAAAGACAAAATAGCTGCCTGATAGCCCGAACCTGTACCAATTTCTAGCACGGAATCCCTCTTTTTTATTTGTAACAAAGAACTCTGATAAGCTACCGTATAAGGTTGAGAAATAGTTTGTTCATTCCCAATCGGAAAAGCCTTGTCTTGGTAGGCCCATTCTTCAAAGGCTTTTTCCAAAAACAAGTGTCGAGGCAATTGATCTATTGCAGCCAAAACCCCTTCGTCTCTGATGCCTTTAGCTCGCAAAGCTTCTACCAATTTGCGGCGCATTCCTTTGTGTTTATAGCTGTCTTTCATTGTGGGTAATTACTGATTTTTATAAATTATTGTAGTGCATGCTTTAGCTTGGGCTACTATTCTAAAATTGGAATTGATGGAAGGCAATTTTGCTAAAATCTGCCCGCGGCAGGCGCAAGCTAAAGCATACGCTACTTTATTCTTTATCGGGCGCAGATGGTGCATCCAAAAACATCCACGAAACCCCAAAACGGAAATAAGTTTCTTTTTGTGGATAATACGGACTTTGATAATAAATATCTCTAGTTGCCAAGGAAGTCAAGTTTTCTACTTTAAAGAAACATCTAAAACGGTCTACTTTGAAACTGAAAAAGGCATCTACCGCAGGGAAATTGCCGACCATTCGATGGTCTTGTCGATAAAATTGACCAATGGCAGGCTGATACGAATCCGCTAGATAATCGGAATGATAGAGTAAATCAAAACCGAATCGAGCCAGCATCTTTTGTTTGAACAAACGACCTTCATAATACAAACTATTTTTGCTAAAAATAGTCGGCAAACGCAAGACTTCCGAAGTGGAATTTTGTTGCAAAACAAGGCTATTGTCCAAGTGGAATTTGCCTAAAGTGAAATCTTTTTGAACAATCAATTGTCCAATACTAAAAGCTTGTTCGTACTGTCTTGCCTGAAAAAGTGTATCAAAATAAATCGTATTGTTGAGCAAAAAATAATTGGCGGTCAAACTCAATTGCCATTCGGGACGAGACCAAGTTCCCCCAATTTGGGTTTCGAGTGTTTTCTTGAAATTAGTATTCCAAACCGCTATTTCCGAAATATAAGCACGAGTTTCTTGCAAATTGGGTTCAAATAATTGCTGATTGGCAAACAAACGAAGCTTTCCCAATTGTTTGAAATCAAAAAAGAAATTGCCTTTTACTTGATAATCTCCCGCTTGATTCCACAAACCCAAGTGCGCATAAGTCTGTATTTGAAGTCGTTCGTTTGGCGTAAAATTCCATTTGCCTGTCAAAAATAAATTTTGAACCGTCGTATCACTCGCTTCTTGATCGATCCAATTATAACGATGCAATAAGCCGACTTGCAGAAGGTCTTTTTGAGATTTTAGTTGCCTTCTATTGCCTTTTGCTCGAAAGGTATTGATAGAAAACTGGTTTTCTATCGCTTGTGCTTGAACGAATTGTCGCAAACCTCGACTATCTGTATACAGCAATTTATAATAAGCAGAATCGGGAATTGTTTCCGAAAATTTATATTTGTTATTTCGATATTGAACTTGGTGCGAAAGCGTAAAAGCTCTTTTTTTGTTGCCTAAAGAATCTATTTTTCCGCCCAAACGATAATGCTGAATAAAACTCAATATTTGCTCATTATACTTGGTATTGGCGCTTTCACCACCTTGATAAACAGAGATAGAAGTTTGTTCCGAATTATTGCCATTGAGCAAAAGCGTATCATTTGCTAGACTTGGAATAATTCCACCATGATCTATATGTCTGTTCTGATTGTAGTTAAAGGATAAAAATGCATCATAATGTCCTCTTTTGTCATTGTACCATAAACCAACTCCTGCCGTCGTATGTCGAGCAGATTGAAATTTGTAAAATACATTTTGATTCAAAGGCAATTCGTCTTCTTCCAAAGAATTGAGGAGTCGACTATAGAAGAGACTCAAGCTTATTCCTCCCGTAAATTTGCGACTAAAAACAGCATCTATTTGGGAATCATTTTGGTCGTTTCCTTGTGTATAAGCTAAGTGCGTATAAGCTGGAGCGATGGTAAAATACCGAAGGTCCTGAACCGTCTTTTTATAAATATCATATTGACGAAAACCTGCATCAAAACCCAAGCGATTGCGCAATTCAAAAGCAATCGCACGGCTTGCAGACCCAAGACTACCCAAATTGGCGAAGGGCAATTCTCGTTTTCTTGCTGGATCGTATTGTTGGAAATTTCGTTCCAATAAACTATCCGAAAAAATATATTCTTTATTTGGATTTTGGGCAAGCAAATAAGAAAGACGCAGTGTATCAGGTACTCGCTCGAAAGGCAAACTATCGACAATCGGAAAACTATCTTGTGGGTATGCACTATTGTTGGGGAAATCTTGATTGCCAAATTCCTCCTCTCGCTGTGCAGCAGTATTAATAGCCAACAGCAAACAAAAATGCCATAAAAGAAGCTTTAAAAAATGCTGCATTAGTTTTTAATATGAAAGTTGCTTTTGAACCACAAAAGGCACAAAGAAAACAAAAGTCAATTTATATACTTTTATGAACTTTTGTTGCTTTTGTGGTTCAAATTATACATCAGCTTAAGTCATGTTAAAAGAAAGAGCCAATAACCAAGCAATCCGTTGTAGCAATTTTAGATTATTCCTCCAACAAAGCAGGATTCATTCCCATATTGGAAAATCCGCCGTCGTGATATAAATTTTGCATCGTGACCATACGAGTCAAATCAGAAAACATAGTCACGCAATAATCGGCACAAGACTCCGCAGAAGCATTGCCTAGAGGCGACATTTTATCGGCATAATCAAAAAACTTATCAAAGCCTTTTACACCGCTTCCCGCTGTTGTCCAAGTAGGCGATTGCGAAATAGTATTGACTCTAACTTTCTTTTTTGTACCAAAATGATAGCCAAAACTCCGAGCATAACTTTCGAGCAAGGCCTTGGATTCTGCCATTTCATTATAATCTGGAAAAACACGTTGCGCTGCGATATAGGTCAAACCCAAAACAGAACCACCGTCATTGATGGCATCCAATTGCCACATGGTTTGCATCATTCGATGAAAAGACATCGCAGAAATATCAAAGGTTTTATGCATCCAATCGTATTTGACATTGGTATATTCTCTTTTCTTACGAACATTCAAAGACATCCCTATCGAGTGCAAAACAAAATCTATTTTACCACCCAATATTTCCATAGACTTGGTGAACAAATTTTCCATATCTTCCATACTCGTTGCATCGGCAGCGATTATTTCTGCATTTAGTTTTTCTCCTAGTTTTTGAATACCTCCAAAACGAAGGGCAACGGGTGCATTTGTCAGTGTGATTTGTGCGCCTTCTTCGACACAACGTTCTGCTACTTTCCAAGCGATAGACTTGTCGTCCAAAGCTCCAAATATGATTCCTCGTTTTCCAGCTAATAAATTATTTGCCATTTTTAAAATGTGTATTTGTGTGTCTGCAATTTAGTAACTAAACTAAGCATCCACTTTGGTTTTTGATTTTTATATTTCCTCAATAATAGAACTTCCTTCCGAATTATCGCCACAAGTCCATTGCCACTTTTCGTGCAAACGAATACGACCATCTTCCAGCATTTCTGGAGTGGAGCGGCAAATACCTGTTTTGAAATCGCCATCATTACTCAAATGTTGATAACGCATATCCAATTTCCCTTCACGTAAAACTTTGGCAACAAGCGTCCCAAAGGTAATACTTCCTCCTTTATATGTTGCCCAAACAGTATCTCCTTCTTGCCAATAATGGAAAATGGTCTGACTAGAAATCTCTCCATTTTCGGTATTACTTATGGAGCGAAAGCGTTTGTTGTTGTACATAATTAGCCCTGCGGGCGTTTTTGAGTGTTCATGTATCGACGTGTTCACGTTCACGTGTAGGTCTACGTCGCATACAGAACGTGAACACGTCGATACCTAGATACGTGAACACCTGCTTGCAGCAGGCAAGCGTCTTCTTACTCATCAAAATTTACCACGACTTTGTCGGTGGTAGGATGCGCTTGGCAAGTGAGAATATAACCTGCTTTGACTTCCTCTTCTTCTAAAGCATAATTGACATCCATTTCCACTTTTCCTTCTACAATCTTCGCTCGACAAGTACAACAAACGCCACCTTTGCAAGCAAAAGGTAAATCTGCGCCATTTTTGAGCGCTGTATCGAGGATAGAATCGCCATCCGATTTTACCGAAAGGTCGAAAGCATCGCCATCCAAAATAATGGTAATTTGAGAATCAAAAGATTCTACAGGATTTGATTTTTTGACGACTTTTTTTGCTGCCCCAGCAGTTGTGAACAACTCAAAATGAACCTTGGCTTTTTCGACTCCGGCTTCGGCAAGCGTATCCTTTACCGCATGAATCATTTCTTCTGGTCCACAGATAAAATATTCATCGACTTTTGTTGGATTGAAAAAGAGCTTACAAAAAGATTGACATTTCTCTGCCGTTATTCTTCCTTTGTATAATTCAACTCCTAAGTGTTCTCGACTCAAAATATGATGCACACTCAATCTGTTCATATAAAGATTCTTCAAGCCTTCTATTTCTTCATGGAAAATGATGGATTCCATGTTTTTATTGCCATAAAACAAGGTGAATCGACTATTGGCTTCTTCTTCCAAAACTGTTTTTAGAATAGACAAAATAGGAGTGATGCCACTTCCTGCCGCAAATGCTACATAATTTTTGTTATTCTCTTTAGAGATAGGCGAATGGAAATTACCCATAGGAGTCATCACTTCTAAACTATCTCCGACAGCCAATTTTTGAGTTGCAAAAGTAGAAAATCGACCGCCTTCTACTTGCTTAATAGCTACCCTTAAATTTTCCTCATTTGGACTCGAACAAATAGAGTAGGAGCGACGAATATCTTCTGAATCGATAGTCGTTCTCAAGGTCAAATATTGTCCTGGTATGAAAGCATATTCGCTTTGCAATGCTTCTGGTAATTCAAAAGCTACCGACACGCAATCAGGCGTTTCTTGTCGAATATGTTGTACCTTTAGGGTATGAAATTTTGGCATAAAATTGTGTTTATTTCATTCTTTTTACATCCAAATAACTTTGTCTTCGATAGCCGTTCTGTTGGCTGGCAACTCGGGCAAATTATGATAACCCATATAGAAGAAACCCAAGCACTTTTCGTCTTCTTTTAGTTGTAGTAAATCGCCTACATCTTTGATGGCAGCAGGCGAACTCCAATAGCTACCAATATTATGAGCAGTACAAGTCAGCCACATATTTTGAACGGCACAAGAGACAGCTGCAACTTCTTCCCATTCGGGGACACGTTTTTGGGGGTCTCTTTGCATACATATAGCTATCACACAAGCGGAGCGAAGTGGATTGCTTTTCATTTTTTCGTATTTCGTTTCCAAAAAAGCTGCTCCTACAAAACGCTCTTTGTACCATTGGCCCATAAAAGTACTCATTTTTTGAAGGGCATCTCCTTGGAAAACTCTAAATCGCCAAGGCTCTGTCATTTTGTGTGTAGGCGCGTGATTGGCGTTTTCTAAAACCTCTTGAATTATTTCGGTAGAAATAGCTTTTTCGATATAGGTTTTTGGAAAAACTGACCGCCTTTTCCGAATAATATTTGTTATAGTTGAGCTATCCATCTTTAGTTTTCTGTCCCGTTTATATAGTCCACAAAGGTCGTAATTTATATAAATATTATTACAATTTTTGTTAATTATTACCTTGATTTTGAAAAAGCTATATTTGTCTTACCTTTTTTATGAAAACAGATTCAATATGTTATATCAAACTGCCCGCCTTTGGGTGCGCCAAATAGAAGAAACCGATATAGATGCCTTTTTTGAAATGCAAGGCAATCCCAATGTGATGAAATATGTTGGGGCAAAGCCAAACACCTTGGAGGAATGTCAGAATCAGATAAAAAACTTGAGAGAAGAGTATCTTAAACCAAAGCCTCATTTAATGGTTTGGGCCATTTGCCAAAAGGCGGATAATGCTTTTATAGGAACTTGTGCATTGGTACATTATGAAAATGGCGATAATGAAATTGGCTATCGCTTTCTCGAACGTTTTTGGGGAAATGGTTTTGGAGGAGAGATTACAACAGGTTTAATTTCGTATGCTTTGGATGTCCTCCAAATCGATAATTTGGTAGCTTATGTAGATAAGCGAAATAAGGCATCCGTGAAGATTTTGGAAAAATCTTCTCTTCTATTTATCAAAGAATATTACAACAAGGAGGATGATTGCATAGATAGAATGTATCAATTAAAAATAACTAAAAAATGACGATATTATTGTTGGTGTTAATACTCTTTTTGGCAGAAAATTGTGCCGAAGAATCGCTCTTAAAACAAGGGGCTTATCCTTGTTATTTTACGAAGCAACAGATACAAATTGACGGCGATTTGTCAGATGCCGCTTGGGGGAAATCTTCTTGGTCAAGTTCTTTTGGAGATATTCGGGGCGATGCTTACTCTAAACCTGCTCAAGATACTCGGTTTCAGTTATTATGGGATGAAGACTATTTATATGTTGCGGCAAAAATAGAAGACCAAGATTTGTGGGCAACGATGACCAAAAGAGATTCGAAGTTATACGAAGAAGATGTTTTTGAGCTGTTTCTGGATCCCGAAGGAGATGGCTTAAATTACTACGAATTGGAATTTAATGTATTGGGAACTATTTGGGATTTGATGTTGGATAAAGCATATAAAGATGGTGGAAAAGCAGATTCTAGTTGGGACATAGATGGACTCCAAAAAGGCATTCAAATAGAAGGCACAATCAATAATCCCAACGATAACGATAAGTTTTGGACTTTAGAATTAGCTATTCCGATAAAGGCCTTTTTTGGGGGCAATAAAAAGACGAAACAAGTACTTGAAAATCAAATTTGGAGCGTCAATTTTATGCGAGTCGATTGGGATTTAGAAAAAGAAAAGGGAATGTATCGAAAGAAAATAGATAGTAAAACTCAAAAAAATCAACAAGCCAATTTTTGGACTTGGAAAGCACAAGGGACAATCAATATGCATTTGCCCGAGAAATGGGGGAAGATTCAATTGTTACCTTAAATAATGAATTAAAAATGGATTGATTTTTGATGCATTTCATTGTTAGATGGAAATAAGTTTCGTCTTTATGTTAATGATTCCTTAAAAACCTAGGTTTAAATTTGTATTAGTCTATAATTTTTTCTAATTTGTAGGAACGAAATTTTAAGTTTAAACATTATGTTATTGTCTTTTTTTTCAGAAAAAGATAATAAACAACTAACAACCAATCTTTATGCGGAAAGCTTTACTTTTTACTTTTTTTATAGGCTTTATTTCAATGAGTGCTTGGGCACAAGGTGATTGTGATGGCTGCGGAAATGATACGAGTTTTGATTGGAATAAAACAAGCCTGTCCGCTACCGAAAAACCAACTTTTTCGGTTTTCCCAAACCCTGCTATAGATTATATCTCAATTGCTGACGAAACAGAAGCAATCAAAGAATTGATTATATACAATTTGGTAGGTAGAAAAATAAAAACGTTTAAGAAAAGTAGTTCTGATCGTTATAATATTGCAGAATTGCACAAAGGACTTTATCTCGTTCAATTGATTGGGCAACAGGGCGAAATACTGACTACCAAACGAGTCAATAAACGATAATACATAGAAAATATACATTCTATAAAAGCGGGCTTAGATGTTGATTCATCTAAGCCCGCTTTTGGTTTTTTAACCCAATTTCACATCTTTCGACACTTTCCAAAAATCTTTAATATTTCCTTTGCATCAATTAAGAATCCCTTAACGCAACCCTATTGCGGAATAACTTATCATTGTATATATAGTTGGTCATTCAACTATCCATATTTTAATATTCAATTGCCGAAAGGCAAATCAAAATAGAATTACCATGATGAGGACAACAGCATTTTCAGCACAAGAAATAAAAGATAGAAAAAAAGCGAAGCGAATCGCTTCTTCCGTTTTTGCTTTATTATTAATAAGTTTGGCATTGCCACTTTTGACTCAAACCAAAAGTGAATCTCCCAAATACGAACAAGTCATTGCTATAGAATTCAAGGATTTGACGAGTGCCGCAGCAAAGTCTTCTACCAAAAAGGCAACACCTGCACCAACAAAACCGACTCCACCAAAAGTAGTCGAAAAACCTAAACCTATAGAAGAACCTAAAACGAAGCCTGTAAAAGCAGCGCCTCGAAAACCAGTTTTGAAAACTCCAGAGCCGAAAGCTCCCGTTATCAAAGAAGCTCCTGTGGTGAAACCAAAACCGGTGGAAGCTCCTCCAAAACCAGAAGTTGTCAAAAAACCGACTCCCAAACCTGTCGAAAAACCTGTCGAAGAAGTGGTGGAAACAACCGAGACCAAAACAAGCGAAACGACTACTTCAACAGCTAGTAGTCCTTCAAAAGAAGGCGAAGGAACGAGCGGAAGTTCGGATAAAGGCGATACAAAAACGGATGGTAAAGCCGACAAAGGAGATAAAGGGGATGATTTTTCGGGCGATGGTTTGTTTACAAGACGAGTAGTACATCGAGCAGAAATAAAACAATTGACCAAAGAATCGGGTAAAATAGTCATCAATCTTTGTGTCAATAGAGAAGGTCGAGTAGTTTATACTCAATTCAATAAAGACGAATCAACTATTGGAACATCTGATTTGATTCGGGAAGCCATACAAGCAACCATCAAATACCGTTTTGAGAAAGATTATGCGGCTTCTAACAAGCAATGTGGAAAATTGAGTTTTGTATTTGATATTGAGGAGGAGTGATTTTAAAATTTAAGGCCTTTAGTTGTTAGACCGCTACGCTGCCAGATGTCAGATTGTCACGCAAAGCGTGACAGAGAGAGTCAGACTTTTGAGACTTTGAGATTGTCTTAACGTATCAAAAGTCTGACTTCTCAAACTCACAAAGTGAGTAATCTGACATCTGGCAGCGTAGCGGTCTTGATTCTTAAATCAAAGAATCAATGCTGATGCCCATGTTCCAAAGCTTCGCTATCGTCTTTTTTATTTGGGATAAAATTGGGCGACTCGGTTGTGCTCCGACTAATAATAGAACCAAAAAAAATAGCATTGGCAAATAGCTTATTGGTGCCCCACCAAAAACCTCTAAAGTTGGTATTATCCGCAAAACTAATGCTGCGCCCTTGACCAATTCCAGTTACAATAATATTTCCTGTATTGCGAATTGCTTCCTTGTTGGAATCCGAAATATAACCACTTATAAGCGGCTTATCCGAATAAGCTGCGGGCATAGAATAGACGTTTTTGGGCTGTTCAAAAAAGAGTGTTCCTTTTCGGAAAGAAGGAATCTTTTCTTTGTGATAACCATAAGCAATTGGATGCGTTAAATCCAATTCGATTTCAAAAATTGCACCTCCGATATACTTACTGCCATAATCTTCTCCTGCCTTGATATAAGGTCTTCGTTTGTTGTTATCTTTTTCGACTATTTTTTGTGCTTTGGCGCCCGAAAGTCCATGTGTTTGCGCCCAAGTAGCAGCTTGTTTAAAACTAATCAAAACGCCTCCATCTTGTACCCATTTCTTGAGCTTTTTGGCATCCATTTTATTATAAGATCCATCGACCAAAACAATGGTATTGTATCGACTCAAGTCGGCTTTCCCAAAAGCAGAAATTTCCATCATTGAAATCGGCATACCATATCTTTGGTCGAGCAAATGCCAAACCTCTCCTGCATCATAAGAACGCACACCATTGCCTACGAGCATCAAGACTTCGGGCTGACGAAGCGGCTCAATATTGGGACTTCCAAGGTCAACTCCCTCGGGAGTTAGACCAGTATTGAGGGCGTAAAAATAGATACCTGATTTTGTAGCCGCTTCTTGTATAATTTTGAAAACTTCATTACTAGACTTCCCTTGTTGCTGCTGCACGCTAATAATTATTGTTCCGTAGTTGAAAGTGTGTTTGCTTCCATTTGTATTGGCGGTAAATTTGCGAGTGCTAACTTTCGTAATCAAGCCTTCTTTTTGTAAATGATAGAGTGCTTTTGGAGCAAAATAATCATCCCATTCTAGGGCATAAGCATAATTGCTTTGGCGACCAAGGAATTTGGAATTAGCAGGAGCTTTATCCAATTGTTTTCCTTTAGAAAAAGAGGAACTCAAAGCATAATCCAAGTTAAATGAAAGCGGCAATGTCCAAGTAGAAACATCATAAAACAAGCTGTCTTGGAAAGAAGTTTTGGTTTCAAACATTCCTCGAATCAAGCGATATTGGCTTTGGTCGAGCGGTACGACATAACTGGTTTCTTTAGAAAAGGAAATGCCATCGATGCGAGTATCTTCTTGCAATTCATAGACTTCTACTTGATGTTGTAATAACAAATCTATAAAAGCTGCGACTCTAGAAACATCTTTGGGATCTCCAAAAACATAGCCTTTTGTAACTTGTTGCTTGGCTTCGGTTTGGGCATTTTTATAAAAATTGCGTTGATAATCGAGCAGCTCTTTTCGTAAACTCAAGGCTGCTTTTTGGGTAGAAATAGAAGTCGTCACTTGATTGCGAATCGTAAAAGGAAAACTCAATAAGCCATTCTCACTTTCCTGCAAATGTCCTCTTGAACTGGCTTGTTCAAACAAAATCCCAATACAACCATTCACATCAGGATAAGTCGAACCTTTTCCATAATAAAAATCATCAAAAGACTCTCTCGTGTAATACAATGAACCTATTTTGTCTAATTCTGCTGCGTGAAATTCAGCGATTTTTCCAGTCAACTCCTGATTCTTGGCAGGCGTGATGGGATTGGTTCGAGAAGGCACACCAGGCTGAAAAAAGTAAGTAGAATTGGTGCCCATTTCGTGATGGTCGGTCAGGATATTGGGTTTCCATTTATGGAAATTCTGAATTCTACCCTGACTTTCAGGATGCTGTACCAACAACCAATCTCTATTCAAATCAAACCAATAATGATTGGTACGACCACCTGGATATACTTCCGAATATTCTCGGTCTTGTGGATCACTGATGAGGTTGAGGTTTTTATGCGAATTGACCCAACTCGCAAAGCGATTCATCCCATCGGGATTGAAACAAGGGTCGAGCAATACGACGACATTATCCAGCAATTCTTTGACTTCTTCGCTTTGCCCCGCTGCCAAATAATACAGCACCAAAGGCGCAGCATTGGCGCCACTTGCCTCATTGCCATGAATGGTATAACCCTGATAAATAACGGCAGGCATATTATCCAAATCGAGACTAGTCGATTTTTGTGGATTGCAGATTTTTTGGCGGTCTTCCAAAATCGCATCCATTCGATTATGATTTTTTTCGAAGAAATCGTTAGTAAAACCAAGGGACGTTGTTCGTGGCTGCGAGCAAATTCTTCAATCGTTACACGAGGCGATAGCCGAGCGACTTCCTTCATATAAGCAACCAATTGGTCGTGCCCGATATGCCATTCTCCAATTTGATAGCCCAAAAAATCTTCTGGACTTGAATGGTTTTATCATAAGAAATATCAGGTAAATAATAATTAATAGACTTCTTTTGAGCCAATAAAGAACTGGACAAAAGAAAATAAGCAAAAAGGAATAAAGATTGTTTCATATTAAATGGGGCATATTTGATTTTTGTAAAAATATAAGAAAATAAATTCAACCTATTAAACTTATCTGTATTTTTAGTGTCAAAATGTATAGGTGCAATTCAAAATGTCCTTAATAAATAAAAATCTGTCAAGACGATTTTAAGCATAACCACGGCTTTTGACTTAATTGATAGAGCCAAAATAAAACGCATCTAAAAGAAAATCTGTTTAAAAAATAAATTTATTTTATGGTAACATTAAACTGTGCTACAGGAACGATTGCTCCCTACATTCCTTCTAGCGAAAGACCTTGGACTCGCCGCAGAGCAGCCCATTTGCTCAAAAGAATGGGCTTTGGTGGAAGTCCCGAAATGGTTGAACAATTATTCATGGCATCCCAAAATCCCACTCAATTAGTTGATGCTATCATCGACAATGCTATTGCAAAACCATTGCCCCCCGAACCCGAATGGGGCGATTGGGCAGTAAGTAATTATGAACCAGATGAAATTGTCGAACAGGCGACACAGCAAGTTTACGAGTGGATAACGGGATGGATTGATGAAATGGTTGGGGATAATAATTTCAAAGAAAAAATGGAATTGTTTTGGCACAATCACTTCGTTACTCGATTAGAAGATTATAATTGTCCTTCATATATGTATCAATATCACAAAATATTGAAGCAAAACGTACTCGGCAATTTCAAGACTTTTACTCATGCGATGGGGACAACACCAGCCATGCTTGTTTTTCTCAATGGTGTGGATAATACACGTTTTAATCCCAATGAAAATTATGCTAGAGAATTGTTCGAATTGTTTACGCTAGGACAAGACAATGGCTATACACAAGAAGATATTGTAGAAGCAGCTCGTGCGCTTACAGGTTGGAATAATATAGCAGAAGGCTGTGCAGCAATTGATTTTGCTCCACTTTTGCATGACAATGGAATGAAAAACATTTTTGGGCAATCAGGAACTTGGGGTTATGATGAATTGCATGACTTGATTTTTGAACAAAGAGCCAATGAAGTTGCACAACATATTTGTACCAAAATATACGCTCATTTTGTCAATCCTGATGTAGATACAGAAATCGTCAATGAAATGGCGGCTACTTTCTTGGCAAACGATTTTGAATTAGTGCCTGTCTATCGTCAATTGTTTCAAAGCGAACACTTTTTTGATGAAGCCAATATGGATATTCAAATCAAAAGCCCTATCGAAATGGTAGCAACTTATGTACGAGAGTCGAATTTGCCAGCGGAGCTTTATTTTGATGTCGAACTCAATTACAATCCACTTTTCTTATTCGCTTACTTTCAAAGCGCAGAATTGGGACAACAATTGTTCAGTCCAGTTGATGTAGCAGGATGGAGTGGTAACCGAACTTGGGTAAATTCAAGTACTTTGGTTGGACGCTGGCAAACGATGGATGCGATGATATTTTCCATTTATGAAAATTTGAAATACGTTTATGTAGATTTTGCGAAAGCAATATCTAATAATTCAACAGACCCAGAATTTATTACCCAATTGATAGTCGATCACTTTATTCCAGTTGGTTTACAAAATCCAATGGATTACGAAAGAGCAACTAATGTATTTAAGAGCGACTACGTACCTGCCAATTATTTTGAGGATGGAACCTGGACTTTGGATTACGACGAAGAAGTAGTAGCAGCTCAAGTAGCGCTACTTATTCGACACATCAGTCGAATTCCTGAATTTCAATTGTCCTAGGATTTACTGTCGGCAGTCGAGTAAGTCATGTAGACCTCGCCTGACGACAAAGAAATTTTTCTAAACTCTTTCGTAAAATCAAAAAAAATAAAAGCATGTTTAATAAAAATAAAATGCGTCATGGAGCAGCCAAAGAACATGGCAAGGCACACCAAAAAGACCACAATCAATGGAGTAGAAGGAGTTTTTTGAAAGGTTTGGGGCTGACAGGTAGTGCGGGTTTGCTCCTTGGCGGAACACCCGTCAATGCTTTGGCAACTTCGCCCTTTGGCTATATGCTGAACAATGCGGTGGAAGACCGAGTGCTTGTACTTATTCGGCTTAAAGGAGGCAATGACGGACTCAATACTTTTGTCCCTTTGTATGATTATGGAACGTATCAGGCTTATCGCCCCAATATTGCTTTGAACCCAAGTGTTTTGCAGGATCTGAGCAATGAGTTTGCTATGAATAGTGTAATGGATCCTCTAAATTCGCTTTGGTCAGATGGCGCCATGAAAGTCGTCAATAATGTCGGCTACGAAAATCATAATCTGTCTCACTTTCGTTCAACAGATATTTTGAGTTCGGCAAGCGATTCGGATGTAGTCGATAACTCAGGTTGGTTGGGTCGCTTTTTGGAAAATGAATATCCCGATTATATATTGAATGCGCCTCCAATTCCACCCGCTATACAAATAGGTTCGGTAGGCAATTTGATTTTCGATGGTTCAGACGAAAACAATACGAGCTATGCCGTGTCGGTTACGAGTCCCGACGATTTGTTTGAAATTGCTCAGACTGGACAATTGTATCCGACCGAAAATTTGCCCGATTGTTATTATGGCGATCAGTTGGAGTATATGCGTGTGGTTGCCAATACGACATTCCGCTATGCAGAAGTCATCAAAGAAGCGTATGATAATTCGGAAAATGATGTAGAATATAACGAAACCCAAGCCAATATTGGCGCACAAATGGCACTGGTTGCTCGCCTCATCAAAGGAGGTTTGGGTACAAAAATATACATGGTTACTTTAGATGGATTTGATACCCATGCAGGACAAGTAGAAAACCATAACCTTTTGCTCAGTCGCTTGTCTTTAGCGGTTCGAGATTTCTTTACCGACTTGGGAGATGAAATAGGAAAAGATGTATTGTGTATGACTTTTTCTGAATTTGGACGTAGAGTCAATCAAAATTCTTCGCAAGGAACCGATCATGGAACAGCTGCTCCTTTGATGTTATTTGGACAAGGACTCAATGGCAATGGATTTTTGGGAGACAATCCAGATTTGCAAAATCTGGACCCAAATGGCAATCTTCAATTTAGTACCGATTTTAGAGAAATCTATGCGACAGTACTTGAAAATTGGTTGTGTATAGATGGGACATTGGTAGATAATATTTTGGGGCAAGCCTTCAATCGAATAGATTTAGGACTGACTTGTAATCCTCTCGTTGCCAGCCCTAGTTTGCCAGGGTTTGCGTTGAAACACGAAGCACGCTATGGAAAAGATGGGCAAATTCACATTCATTACACCCTTCCTAACACAATGTTTGTGAAAGTCGAAGTGTTTAATATTTTGGGGCAACCCGTTTCTAAGTTGCAAGAAGGAAGACAGGCAAGTGGGCAACATTCTGTGCATTTTCAGGCAACAAATCGTTATGCTCCCGCTAACTATATTTATAGGATAGAAGCCAATGGACAAGCTTACAGCAATAAAATATTAGTTTCAATTTAGGTTTGAATACCTTATAAATAATGGATTTTATAGAAAGCGACCAAAGGTAAAATTGCCTTTAGTCGCTTTTTTTTTTGCATGATATTTTAAAAAAACGTATTTTTAGGAAATGATTGCTATGCTTTTTATAAAGTATCACTATAAATTTAAAGCTAGTTCCCAACCTCCCTAAATCAAATAACTACAATTTCTTTTCAACCAAAACTTCTAATATGAATAATTTTACAAAATTATGGAGTATAGCTATATGTATACTCTTTTCTTTTTCTAGTATAGGACAAGTGACTATAGGAACGGGAACAAATGAAGCCCAGAATGTTCCTTTTGAGCCTTTTTATGGCTATACATGGGCACAAAGTATT
Organism: Caprella mutica; assembly: GCA_947561585.1. Taxonomy (NCBI): domain Eukaryota; kingdom Metazoa; phylum Arthropoda; class Malacostraca; order Amphipoda; family Caprellidae; genus Caprella; species Caprella mutica. The sequence goes on from CANNZV010003524.1 coordinate 39,955, forward strand.
TATTATGCTTCAGAAATAAATGCAACTGGAAACATTACTTCCTTAGATTATTATTATAGTGGAACAAGTGCTTTGCTCAATAGTCAAGGTCTTACTATATATATGGGACATACGAGCAAAGCCTCTTTTGCAAGTAATACAGATTGGGAACCCGTTTCGAATTTAGGAATTGTTTATACAGGAGGAATAACCGTTACGGCAGGAGTGCCTGGTTGGGTAACAATAAATCTACAAACCCCTTTTCCTTATAATGGTACAGATAATTTGCTTATAGCTTTTGATGAAAACTTAGCAGGTTACGATAATAGTTCCGATGATTTTTATTGTACAGATGTAGGGTTACCTAGGAGTATTTGTTATCGGAGTGATTCTACCAATCCTGATCCTGCTACACCACCTACTGCAACATTTACACCGGCCAATTTTGTTCCCAATATTATTTTAGGAGGCATTCAACAAGCTTGCCCCAATCCTTCTGCTTTGAGTGCAACAGCTATTTCGACAAACACTGCAACGTTGGGATGGACAGAAAATGGTTCGGCAACACTTTGGGATATTGAAATTGTAAATGTATCTATGAGTGGTACACTCACAGGAATACCTACTTATGACGACGTAAGTACCAATTCTTATATAGTTTCAGGATTGAATTCGTCAAGTGATTACGAGTTTTATGTTAGAGCAGATTGTGGAGTTGACGATAGCGGCTGGATAGGCCCATTTACTTTTTCGACAGCTTGTACTACAGTTTTAGCTCCGTATAAACAATCGTTCAATGCAGATGCTACGCCAAATTGTTGGACTAATTCTGGACCAGAAGAATGGGTATTTAGTAATAATACTGAAAGTACAGCAGATTATGGCGCAAATGTAGCCGACGATGCTACAGGCAACGGAGGCTTTTTTGCGATGGTTGATGGCTCTGGAACTGGTGATGTACAAGATATTACTTTGACCTCTCCATTGATAGATGTAAGCGCATTAACATCACCAACACTAGCATTTAAGTTGTTTAGCAATAATACAACTGATGCTGCCAACAATAAATTTGATGTAGAAGTATGGGATGGAGCAGCATGGAATATTTTGTATACCAATCAAAGCAATTTGGGCCCAGATTGGGTACAGATATACTTGAGTTTATCGTCTTTGACGATAACAGGAGACATTCAAGTTCGCTTTATTGTCGATGAAAGTAATGTAGGTGGTTTTGCATTCGAGAATGATATATTGCTAGATGATGTTTGTATAGAAGAGCCACCCTCTTGTATTAATCCAATAGTAAATTATTCATTAGTTGAAAACTGTGTACTTGGTTTTTCGGTTGATGTTAATATTGTAAATATTGGTGATGCAGCCTCGCTCATAATATCTGATAACCAAGGAGGTACACCACAAACTATAACGAGTACAGGAACGTATTCTGTAGGGCCCTTTGCGAATGGAGCACCTGTAGATATTACTATAGCACATGATCAAGATGCATCTTGTAATCTTACAGAAACATTTCAAGATGGAGGAGGGTGCGTCATTATTAATTGTGGTACCACAACCACAGAAACGTATTGCTATATTGATAATGATTTAAATGACTGGTTATATACCTCTTCTGATGCAGTATCGCCTTTAATATTGAATTTTACGTCGGGATTTATAGAAAACTGTTGTGATGATTTAATCATTTATGATGGCACTGATAATACAGGAACAGTATTATTTGATTCGAATGACGCAGCTTTTGTTGGCAATGATTTGGCAGGTGTTAATGTGACTTCAACAGCAGCAAGTCTTTTTATAGATTTTGATAGCGATGGTTCGGTAGATTGTAGTGACGATAGCAATGTATCTTGGAATTGGACTGTAGATTGCCTCAATTGTATGTTTCCTCAGGCAACAGTAATAGTCAATGAAGATTGTACGAATGGTTATACCTTAGATTTAAATATTAGTAACATAGGAGATGCTGGAGGCTTAAATATTTTAGACGGAACTACGCCACTTCAAAGTGGAGTAGGAGTAGGAGCTTATACTTTAGGGCCATTTATAAATGGAACGGCTGTAAATTTGATATTGGAACATGACTCTGACCCAGTTTGTAATCGAAATTTAGGAAACTTTGTCAATGCAACTACTTGTCCTATAATAGAAACAATTGCTTGTGGATCAGCTCCTTTACAACAAAATTATTGTTATGATAATATAGACCAAAGGACGTGGTTATACACAGCTTCCAATCCAAGTGCAACCCTTACCATTACCTTTAGTGCAGGAACGTTAGAAGGTGCGGACGATATCTCTATATATGATGGTATTGATGCGACAGCTCCACAACTTTATACAGATAATGGTGCAACTTCACTAGTAGGAGTTACGGTGAGTTCTACTGGAGCGTCTTTATTTATAGATATTGCGACTAATGGAAGTAACTCTTGTACTTCTGGTAATCAGACAGCATGGGATTTTGAAGTAGAATGTATTGGAGGTTGCGATTTTCCTGTCGGAACCGCAACTTATGATTGTACAACCGACGAAATTTCTTTAAATATTACGGATGCAGGTTTGCCAATAGGCTCGTATACTGCTACTGTTGATGGTGTTGGCACAGGTCAAGTTCTCAATACTACAGGAGCTTATCCGACTTTTGGACCTTTTACACCAGACCAATCTTATAATGTAGTTTTAGACGATGGTATGGGTTGTTCGACAACTATACCTTATGTCTTTTGTACAAATCCAAGACCAATTGGTATTGGATGTAATTCTGTTTGGTCCAATGGAGACTTTGAAGCTGGTGGTATGAGTTGGTCAGAAACAGCTGTAGATGGCAATGATCCACCAATCAATGTATTGGCAACAACCATGTTTAATAATACCTTACCTTTAATGGGTACAAACTCCGCTTATTTTGGAGGTTATGGAGGAACAGGCGTGAGTACAGGAGGACCTTATACCTCTACCATATCTAGAAGCTTTGTTGCCTTTTCTGGTTCTTCGAATAGAACATATACCTTGTATTTCTGGATGATACTAGATGCATGTGATAGTGCAAATGATATATTTGAAATTAGAGTTGATGGCAATACAGAATTTGTAATTACTGGTGCAGATGCCTTTTGTGGTGACCAAAAATGGCGAGAATACTCCGTTGACTTATCTGCCTATGTTGATGCAACAATGAATACTACGCACATGGTAGATTTTATACTAACAGAAAACGAGGCCAATAATACTTCAACACGAATCTTTATCGATGAATTAGTCTTAGAAGAATGTAATCCTTATACTTGCCCACCCGCTTACAATGGTTTGTCTGGATCGCCAACGACTGGACAAAATCAATACCAAGGAACTAATGCTGTAGGACAAGACCAATATGACTATGAAACAAGTGGACCTATTTTATCTATCCAAACCATACAAGCCAATCAAAATGTAGATTACGATTCAGGTTCGGAAATTACTTTGGGTATTCCAGGAGCAACTTTTGAAGTTGTACTAGGAGCAACATTCTGTGCTTTTATCGATGGTTGCGATGGTACAGGAGGTGTGGTCAACCCATTAGGTGAGGAAGACGATAATACTTCAAGTCTTTCAGCAGAAAATGAAGTAGAAACGGAAACCGCAAAGAAAAATTTAAAAGAAAATAAATAAAGGATTTGAAATCTATCTGGTAATCAGTCTGCTTTAGGCAGGCTCGCCTGGAATTTCCTTATCAGGGCGGTGCAGAATATATCTGTACCGCCCTGTTTTATTTAAAAAAGAAGTAACTTGTTTTTTTATAACACCATTATTACAATATAATGTTTGCTAAAAAAAGGATATAGCAATAGGAAAATTGTACTAGTTGTTTAAAAAAAAAGACAATTACTTTGCAAATAAGATATAAATTCATACTTTAGATAAGATATTTGATAATGGGACATGCTCCTATCGTTTTTTATACTCAAACACAATACTTTTATATTATCAATTTTACAGGAAATTAAGGAATATTTATTCCAAATTTTTAAGAAGAAATGCACCTTTTTCTGAAAATTTAATTGTTTTCTACACTGATAATAGAATAACTTCTACGCAGAAACTACTCATAAATACTACAGTAAAGACTTACAAGCAACATGCTTGTATAGGCTACTATATTCTAAGTCGATTTTTGACTTGTAATATTGCTATGATGTTTTAATATTACACTAGAGTTTACAGAAACAACCGATAAATTTTTTCTTGAATCTTATTAATTTAATGATAGTGTTTTTATAACAGCTATACGCAATTTGTATATATAATTTATATAAATTATTCTTTTCTTTTTAAACAGCACAATAGCTGCTTTAAAAGAAAGGCCATTTCTTTTTAAATCTTAAAAAATATGAAAAAAATAAATATATTACGATTTTTTGTCCTGTTGTGCTTTTCTTTTTTTATAAAAGGAGTACAAGCACAGGATTGTTCTCATATCTTACGTGGACTAGATTCCTATGGAGACGGATGGAATTGTTCAATTAATACGATTGATGTCGTAGTAAATGGAACAACCGTTATTTCTGGTTTTACGCTTCCTGGAGGAACTAGTTCCTTGGATGCTGTCTTTCAAGCTCCTGCGGGCGCAACAATTGAGGTTATTGCCGATTTTTCCGCTGCTGATGGAGGAACAAACTGTTGGGTCACTGAAGCTTCAGCTAGTATCATTGATGGCAATGGTGTTGATTTAGGTGCAATTGCAATTGTAGCTGATACTCCGACGACGACTACTTTTACGACAGGTACTTGTCCTGCATGTAATCCCGCTATAGCTTCTTTTAATCCTTCTGTGCAATGTACGGCTGGAAATTTTGCAGCATCTATTGATGTTACAGCTCTTGGTAATGGTGGGCCATATACGCTTACTGATGACCAAGGTACTGCAGCAGCAACAATTTCTGCGGCAGGAGTTCAGCCAGATTATGGCTCTTATGCTCCAGGGGCTACAGTAAATTATACGATTACTCCTACTGACCCAATGTGTGCATTAACAACAGGGTCTATTACTTTTGCAGCAATATGTCCTCCAGCAAATGATGTTTGTGCTAATGCAGAAGCTTTTCCTACAGTACCAACCGATGGGACTTGTTCTACAGTTGTAGGAACTACAGAAGGAGCAACCCCTTCAGGTTATATTTCTTCTTGTGATTTTAATACCGGTGACTTTGATGTTTACTACACCTTTGTGGCTTCGTCGGATATATTAGATTTTACAGGAACATTGGGTACAGCAACAGGCCTTGAAATGGTTTTGTTGGATGCTTGTGGAGGAGTAGAGGTTGTAGGATCTTGTGTTTTGCTTGCTGGAACAGTACAAGTAACTGGACTAACAATTGGAGCGACTTATACAATGTTGGCTTGGACCAATAGCTTTTCTACGCCAGGTACATTCGATATCTGTATTCAAACGCCTAGTTGTATTGTACCTACCTTCACAGCAACTGTAGATGCTACCAACTGTGCTACTGATATGTATTCTATAGATGTAGAAGTTACTGATTTAGGAACAGCTACTATGGTTGATATATCTGATGGAACACAAACGGTAACTGCTGGTTTGGGTATTACTACTTTTACGGGTTATACTGGTACAAGTGGTGCTGTCACAGTGACTGTTGCAGATAATGCAGATGCTACTTGTAATGGAACAACAACAGTAAATGTACCAACTGCTTGTCCTCCAGCAAATGATGATTGTGCCAATGCAACACCAATAACAGTAGGTTCGTCGGGAAGTTGCCCTGGAACTACTTCTTTTACCACAGTAGAAGCAAATGAAAGTGTAATACCGACTTGTGATTTTGGAGGAGATTTAGAAGTTTGGTTTTCCTTTACTTCTCCAAGTACAGATCTTGAATTCGAATCAGGAGCTGGTTTACCAGGTATTGAGATATATGATGCTTGTGGCGGAGTACCTGTAGGTAACTGTCTTAATAATGTATCAGGTACTATTTCTGGCTTGACAGCAGGTACATCTTACCTCGCTTTGGTTTGGACAGATGGCGGCATAGGAGTAGCAGGTGATTTCTGTTTATATGAATCGACTTGTACATCAGCAACATTTACTTTGGCTGATGGTGCTAATAATTGTCCACTAGATGAATTCTTTATTGATGTGGATGTTACTGATTTAGGTACAACTACTACCGTTGATATTACCAATAATGGTGGAGCAGCTGCCGTAAACGGAGCAGTTGTGGGTACCTCAACAATTGGACCATTTCCTGCTGGAACTGCTGTTGTTGTAACTGTTACTGATTCTGCGGATCCTACTTGTTTCACTACACAAACTGTCTCTACTACGGCTTGCCCAGCAGTGAATGATGATTGTGCTAATGCAATAGCTGTTGGTTGTGGATCTACAGAAGCAGCCAATAACTTAGGTTCTACTGCAAATGGAGTCGCTTGTGGTGTTGCTGCAGATGGTGGCCCTGGAGTTTGGTATGTTTTTTCAGCAGCAACAGCTGGTTCTTATACTATAACAGTAGAACCAAATCCTGGTACAGCCGATGATCTTGGTGATTCACAATTGGCAGTATATGATGGAGTATGTGGAACTTTGAATTGTATAGGAGGAGATGATGATGGAGGTCCTGGTTTAGGGTCTGCGATAACGTTTACTTCTGTGGCAGGTACAGATTATTTCTTCTATGTTGATGGTTTCGGTACCAATACAGGAAATTTTGAAATAACAGTAGCCCTTGCAGCAGCAGATATTGCAACATTGGATCCTACTACAATATGTGTAGATGGTACAGGAGATCCAATCAATGTTACTATTAATGGTGATTTGACTACTTCAGAATTTGTGATTACAGATGCTGCAGGAATGATATTGGATCTACCTGGAGCAGGAGTTACAGGACCATTTGATTTAGATGGAGCAGGAGGAGGAGTTTGCAATATTCACCACCTCAACTATGATGGAGCTGTAACAGGTTTGATGGTGGGTAATAATGTAAATACAGACTTAGCAGGTTGTTATGGATTGTCTGCGCCAATTACAGTTACACGAGTAGAACTCATGGCTACAGGTGCAGAAGCAGGTCCAGAAACTTGTACGGGTGCTGATGGTTCTGCAACGGTTACCGTTACAGGAGGAAGTACTCTCACTTTCTTATGGAGTGACGGTCAAACAACAGCAACTGCAACTGGTTTAGTAGCAGGTATGTATACTGTAGAAGTAACAGATGCTAGTGGTTGTACGATAACAGCTATGGTAACAGTAACAAACAGTTGTGTTGTTACTTGTCCTGCTGATTATACAGCATTAAATGCAATCTCTGGAGATGTTTCTGCTGATGCAAACGGTACTACTGATTACGAAACGCCAGGTGTGATTACTTCTACTCAAGTAGTAGATGTTAATACAGATTATGACTCTGGTACTTGTATCGAAATGAATGCAGGTTTTGAAGTACAATTAGGTGTAGTATTCGATGCTTTTATTGACGATATGAATTGTAATAATGGTGCAGGTGGTAATCAATAATTGATTCTATCATTCCTTGTTTTGGCTTCTGCCAAAATAAGAATGTACTTATAATACATTAAAAAGGTCTTCCGAGCAATTGCTCGGAAGACCTTTCTTTTTAAACCCAAAAGTAAATCTTAGTAAGCGTCCAAATTCAACAAAACCAAAGTACAAGCAATTTCCACTTCGATTCCATTTTCTTTCAAAAGCTTCGCCAAAGTCGCATTTTCTGTACCAGGATTGAAAATCACTCGCTTGGGTTTCAAGCCCAAAATATATTCGTAATACGCCTCTTGCCGACTCGGATTGAGGTATAAAGTAATCGTATCCACTCCTTCTGTTTGTGGCAAATCATTTTCGATTTCGATTCCCTCTATCGCTCCCTTTTTGATACCAACAGGAATGACTTCATGTCCTTTGTTATTCAAACGTTGCACCGCCAAATACGAGTAACGACTCGGATTTGTACTTGCCCCTAATACTATGGTTCTTTTTGACATTATAAAAGTGTTAGAGTGCGCAAGTGTTAAAGTGTTATTGTGCGAATCTATTCAAAAGGGTCAACGTCAAGTATTTGAGTTTGAAACTTGAGCTTGAACTTGAAAAAGTCTAGCACAGCTTTCTACACCATCAATCGAATAGGATCTTCCAATATTTGTCTAAAGGTTTGTAGGAATTTCGCACCCGATGCACCATCTACTACTCGGTGATCACAAGAAAGCGTTACTTTCATGATATTGCCCACTTTGAGTTTACCGTCTTTAACGATAGGTTTTTCGATGATAGAACCCACAGCCATGATACAAGCATCTGGCGGATTGATAATGGCGGTAAATTCTTCAATACCAAACATGCCCAAATTAGAAATAGTAAAGGTATTTCCACTCATTTCGGCAGGCTGCAATTTTTTATCTTTCGCTTTTTTAGCGTAAGCTCTTACCTCCACATCAATTTGCGAAAGCGTTTTTATATCGGCATAACGAATGACTGGCACAAGCAAGCCATCTTCTACGGCTACCGCTACTCCAATATTGACATCTTTATTCATACGAATCGTATCGCCCATCCAAGAAGAATTGACAGAAGGATGCGAACGCAAAGACAATGCCGCAGCTTTTACGACCAAATCATTGAATGAAATACGAGTCAAAGAAACTTCATTGAGTTTTGTTCTCCATTTCATCGCTTTGCCCATATTGATTTCTATGGTCAAATAGAAATGCGGCGCAGAAAATTTACTTTCACCCAAGCGACGAGCAATGGTTTTTCGCATTTGCGAAACACGCACATCTTCATAGTTATCACCCGTACCACTAAAAGCGAAAGGCGTAACACTAGGTGCAGCTTTTTCTTCTTGTTTGGCAGGTGTACTAGGTGTAGGTGCAGCAGGTGCGCTTGTTTGCACAGCAGGTGCTGTAGGCGTATTGGATGCCAAATAAGCCTCTATATCTTTTTTAATAATGCGACCTTGGTCACCACTTCCTTGTATTGTTGATAAATCAACTCCTGATTCACTCGCCATACTTTTTGCCAAAGGTGAAGCTTTGACACGCTTCTCAGATGCAGGAACAGAAGCTTGAGTTTCGACAGTAGGCATGCTTGATGGGGCAGTAGGAGCATCTGCTTTTGGCGCACTTTCTGTAGGAGCGGGCGCATCGTTTTCGGCAGCAGCCAAAGCTGCTTCCCAATCTTCGCCTTCTTCACCAATCACTGCAATAACACCATTGATAGGGACAGTACCTTCTTTGACCGCAATATGCAAAAGAACGCCTTCGGAAAAACTATCTAATTCCATCGTTGCTTTATCAGTCTCGACTTCAGCCATAGTATCACCAGGTTCTACAGCATCGCCTTCTTTTATTAACCAACCAACAATAACACCTTCTTCCATGGTGTCGCTCATGCGGGGCATTCGGATAACTTCAGCCATTTTATATATAATTTTTAGTAAAGAGAAAAGAATAAGTGGAGTAAATACTTCTTTCTCTTTATTTAGATTCGAAAAATTTCCGAAAAATACGAAAAGTCTTTTTATTTAAGGTCTTTCAATCAGACTTTTATTAAACTCAAAAAAGAATCAGATTGTTTAGGCATCGAAAAAGAATCAATTTTTCAAATTTTGTTTAGGGCTTGCGCAGAAATAACCGCTACAAATTTAGACTAGGATTTTTGTTTTCAGACAAGGCGTTAAAATAGGAGTTTAACTGGTTAAATGACTATTTTGACAACGATGTATGAAAGCAAAAAGACAGCATAAAATGGAGTGTTTATTTTTACGCAAGCCCTTAATACATTTTACTTAATTGCATGTCTTTTTAGTTCTTCCCAGTCTTCTTGAAAAAACACTTGTACTTTTTCCAATTCAGTAGGATTTATGAGTGGTTCTTTGCCTGCCCAATGCTCAGGAAATAGAGCAGAGCTATACATGGTTGCATAACAAGCCAATAATTTAGAGCGACGTTTCAACCAGTGTTTTAGACCAGACCTAGCTTTTTTGCCCACACTATAGTCGGGTTCGCTAAATAACTTCGCAGATACAGAGCGGATAAATTTGAGTTGTTTTTCGCTATAAGATTTATGGACAGGAGCTAAGGAAATAGCTGCTTCCGAAAAGCTTGTTTGGGTATAATTTGCAATCTGATGAAAAAAGGCGATAGCATCTTTTTTCAAATCTTCATGGAATAAAATCAAAGGTTTTTGATGGAAATATTTTTCAACAATTTTTATTTTCGACATAAAATAAACTTGCTCTTGTTTCCACAAACCTTTGTCTTTTTCGACATCAATAAAATCAGGAAAAGAACGATGTCCACCATTTTTGACATAACGTCGATATTGAGAAGCCATCCAGCCATCGTGTCGCCGAAAAGCAATAATAATGTGCGCATCGGGATAAAATTGAGCAAATCTAGCAACTTCTCTTTCTAGTTGATTGTCAAATTCTCTCGAAAGGAGCAAGCGAGAAGCAGTTGATTGGTCGATGTGCGAACGGTATTTTTTTATACTTAGTACTAGGAATATATTGGATATTTTGCAATTGCGGAAAAAAACGATGTTGGAGATAAGTAGAAGCTACTTTTCCCAATCCGACATGAAAATATATCTCTTTTTGTTTGGCCACAATTTTTTTGCAAAGATGCAGTAATTGTTACAAAAACAAAAACCCCATTCGCTTTTTCAAGCGATGGGGTTTCGGGTTATTTTATGAAAGGGAAAAAGAATTTATTTTTGATGTTGATTTATTTCAACCGAGCCAAATCTACAGGATAACTACCTGACATTCCATCATAATCTAGTTTTTGAGCAAAATCTCTAGCCTCTTCTGCTGTATCGAAGTAGCCCAACAATATTTTATAGATTGGTTTGCCATCTCTACGGTTAGCATTTACTATAATATAGTCATACTGTTGTTGGAGTTGTGACACTTGGACCAATACATTTTCATATTGAAAAAAATGCACCAATTTGTACACTATAAACCATGAGAAGGTTGTACTTCTACATTAAACTTAAACAAAACCGGTTCCAGAAAACTGCTGGAGCATTGGGACTGTTCATTGGTGGATTTTCTATATTGGGTACAGGATTTGGTTCTACTTCTGGTAGAGCTGGTGGATAAGAATTACTCGGCGAAGTATTGACTATCGGCTGCTCAGAATTTTCCCATTTCTGGTAAACCAGGTCGAGAAATAATATCGTTATTGTTGTTAGATATAGGGTTTTCAATATTGGTATCATTTGGATAAATCCGAAAAAGGTAATTCTGGTTCTGGTTCTTCAACTATTGTGATAACTTTATTGGAAGGTGTATCATGTGCCGCTAATATTTCGAGCAAACGAGAAGGCGCCATTGATTCTTCATATTTTTTGAACAAACTCTCCTTTGGAGTTGAGTATAATAATGGTTGGCAAAACTTGTACATCATAAGTTTGCTTCAAAGCATAACCATCAAAATCATCAATGTCAATTTTGACAGGAACAAAACTTGCTTGGAAATAATTGTTTACTCGTTGGTCGGTAAAAGTGTGTTCATCCATAAATTGGCAAGGAGAACACCATTTGGCGGTAAAATCTACCATAATCAATTTGCCTTCGGTTGCAGCTCTATATTTAGCTGATACCATATTACTTTCAAATGTTTCCAGTGCAAAAGCAAAGCAAGGAAGAAAGATTAACGATAAAAATAAGATAGTTGGTCTCATAATGTCGTGATATGTATTACTGGGTTTCTAAATTTGTTAGAAAGCTAAACAAGGATTTCTATTAATCCAACTATTTCAGCTCTTTTTTACGGTGTTGTCTTACACAGTTATATATTGTTTTTTTGTTAATATGTGCAAGAACTATACCAACCGTATAAACAAAGAGAGTATAGTAAGGACTATTTCTAGTAGTTTTCAGAACAATAGGCATTATTCTGAAAGAATTTAAAAAGGAGGTGGGTGGCTGCCGCCACCCGCCGAAATAGTGGACATGGCGGCTCTTTTCTATACGAAATTCCGTAGAATAATCTTTAATAGGCAGGAAATTATTAGGTAAAAAAGTTGAATAAGGGTATGGTTTTAGTCTTGCCTGAAAACAAGTAGCTTTGTACGATTGCTCTAAAAACATATACAATTCTTTCGGTACTCTGCTACATTTTTTTTTACCTTGCCGTTCAAATATAAAAATAGAGGTGTTTTAAAAAAATATCTCTTTCAAAATCTTGCTTTAATCGCCTAAATATGGGAAAAAAAAACGAGCTGCTATCACAGGTGTGCACGGATATGTACCAGACTACATATTGACCAACAAAGAGTTGGAAAACAATGGTGGAAACCAATGACGAATGGATTCGGTCTCGTACGGGTATTAGCGAGCGAAGGATTCTGAAAGGTAAAGACAAAGGAGCTTCCGAAATGGGTGTTCATATAGTGAATGGACTTTTGGAAAAAACAAATACGCATCCCGATGAAATAGACTTGGTCATCTGTGCTACGGTTACAGGCGATATGGTTTTTTCCAGATACTGCCAATATTATTTGCGACAAAGTAGGTATCAAAAATGCTTTTTCTTACGATATAAATGCAGCTTGCTCAGGTTTTTTTGTTTGCCTTTAGTACAGGAGCTCAATTCATCGCTACAGGAATGTGCAAAAAGGTTATCGTTATAGGAATGGATAAAATGTCTTCCATCATAGATTATTCAGATCGAGCAACTTGCGTGATATTTGGAGATGGAGGCGGAGCTGTTTTGCTTGAGCCAACAGAAGAAGAAGTAGGATTTATAGATGCCGAGTTGAAATCAAATGGAGAAGGACGACACTACTTACATATGAAAGCGGGAGGTTCTCAAAGACCTGCCTCAATAGAAACGTTACAAGCAGGAGAACATTATGTGTACCAAGAAGGTAAAAACGGTTTTTTAAGCATGCCGTCCGAGGGATGTCGAGTACACTCAAAGAAGTTATGAAACGGAATGACTTGACGAACGAAAAAGTTGATTGGGTTGTACCGCATCAAGCCAATATGCGAATTATTACGGCTGTTGCCAATGCAGCAGATTTCCCTATGGAAAAGGTCATGGTGAATATCGAAAAATATGGAAATACCACAGCAGGAACACTGCCACTCTGTCTTTGGGAATGGGAATCTAAGTTGAAAAAAGGAGATAATATCTTACTTACTGCTTTTGGTGGAGGATTTACTTGGGGAACCGTTTACTTTAAATGGGCGTACTAGATAAGAAAGGTGTATAAGGTATACGGAATTTTAATTTTGCATTTTAATTTTTATTCATTCCTAATCCTTATCTTTGTATCGGTTTAAAAAATAAATAACTCAAGTTGCGATAGAGCAACTTGCTCAAATTAATAAATTTCTAATGGCAAATACTTCAGAAATTAAGAATGGACTTTGTTTGGATTTCAATAATGACATCTGGACAGTTGTCGAATTTTTGCACGTAAAACCAGGTAAAGGACCTGCTTTTGTACGAACTAAATTGAAAAGTCTGACCAGCGGTAAAGTTGTTGATAATACTTGGCCTTCTAGTCACAAAATTGATGTAGTACGGATCGAACGCCGTAAATATCAGTTTTTATATAATGACGACATGGGCTATCATTTTATGGATAATGAAAACCTATGAACAAACTTTTTTGGATAAAAAATTGATAGAAAATCCAGGATTCTTGAAAGAAGGATCTACCGTAGATGTCCTTTTTTCATGCAGCAAAGAATATCCCTTTAATCATGGAAATGCCACAATACCTTGTTTTCGAAATTACTTATACCGAACCAGGTGTAAAAGGAGATACAGCAACGAAACTCTACCAAACCAGCTAAAATAGAAACAGGTGCAGAAATAAGAGTACCTTTGTTTATCAATCAAGGTGATATTGTGAAAATTGATTCGAAGACAGGCTCTTATGTAGAGCGTGTAAAGAAATAAAGACAGAACAAACAAAAAGAAAAACCAAAATCAGTACAAATGAATTTTAAGGAAATTTCAGATTTAATCAAACTTATTAATAAGTCAGAACTCTCTGAATTCAAAATGAGAGATGGAGAGTTTGAATTGACCATTCGTACGGTGGATTATGGTAAGAATAAAACGCAAACACTTGTTGCGCCTCAGCAACAAATAGTGCCGATTTCGTCACCTATGCCACAATCTTTTATGCAAGCGCAGCCGCAACAGCAATCTGTTGAAGCATCTATACCTGCAGCTGACGGTACTTCAACTGAAAATGCTAGTAGCGAAGAAAACGCCAAATTATATTGAGGTCAAATCTCCTATTGTTGGTACATTTTATCGTTCACCTTCTCCCGAAAAACCTTCTTATGCTAAAGTTGGTGATGTTATCGAGGTAGGAGATGTAGTTTGTATTGTAGAGGCAATGAAATTATTTAATGAAATAGAATCTGAGGTTCGAGGTAAAATTGTCAAAGTATTGCTCGAAGATGCTCAGCCTGTAGAAATACGACCAAGTCTTATTTCTAGTCGATCCCAACGGATAATTAGTATTTATCAAACGTTTAATTCTTTCTTGAATCCAAGTTTAATTAAAATTTATGTTTAAAAAAATACTCATTGCCAATCGTGGAGAAATTGCGCTCCGAATTGTTCGGACTTGCAAAGAAATGGGCATCAAGACAGTAGCCGTTTATTCTACTGCAGATCGTGAAAGCTTACATGTTCGATTTGCTGATGAAGCTGTATGTATCGGCCCGGCTTCTTCTGCTCAATCTTATTTGAGTATCCCCAAAATAATGGCTGCAGTCGAAATTACCAATGCAGATGCAGTACATCCTGGCTATGGCTTTTTGGCAGAAAATGCTGATTTTGCAGAAGTTTGTACCGAATACGGTATCAAATTTATTGGACCAAACTCCTGCCCAAATACGGAAAATGGGCGATAAAATCACAGCCAAAGACACCATGATAAAAGCAGGTGTCCCTGTCGTTCCTGGTTCAGATGGATTGTTGAAAGACCTGAAATCGGGACTCAAAATTGCCAAAGAAATTGGCTATCCTGTGATTCTGAAGGCTACTGCTGGAGGAGGAGGAAAAGGAATGCGTATTGTTCAGGCTAAAGAAGAGTTTGAAGAACAATGGAACAAAGCTCGTCAAGAAGCAAAAGCTTCTTTTGCGAATGATGGCATTTATGTCGAAAAAATTCATAGAAGAACCTCGACACATAGAAATACAAATAGCAGGCGACCAGTTTTGGTAGCGTTTGTCACTTATCGGAAAGAGATTGTTCTATCCAACGAAGACACCAAAAATTGGTAGAAGAAAGTCCTTCTCCTTTTGTAGACGAAGACTTACGAAAAAGAATGGGGGAAGCGGCTATCAGAGCTGGAGAATGTATCAATTATGAAGGAGTAGGAACGGTAGAGTTTTTGGTGGACAAACACCGAGATTTCTATTTTATGGAAATGAATACTCGTATCCAAGTAGAGCATACCGTTACCGAAGAAGTTATCGATCATGACCTCATTAAGGAACAAATAAAGATTGCAGCGGGTATTCCTATTTCTGGCGAAAAACTATTACCCAATGATGCACGCTATTGAGTGTCGTATCAATGCCGAAGATCCTTTTAATGATTTTCGCCCAAGTCCAGGGCATATCAATTCCTTTCATAGCTCTAAAGGGCATGGTGTACGGGTAGATACCCATGTTTATGCAGGTTATACCGTTCCGCCACACTATGATTCGATGATTGCAAAATTGATTTGTCGGGCGCAAACTCGCGAAGAATGTATCAAAAAAATGTCCAATGTCCCGAGCATTGGATGAATTCATCATAGAAGGTGTAAAAACAACCGTACCTTTTCATCAAAAATTGATGAAAGATGAGAATTTCAAAAGCGGAAATTTCCACACAGGTTTTATCAATACCTTCGATATGGGAGAACCACCAGAAGATTATTAAAATCGTTTTTTTTTGAATAAATAACAATAGAATAAGAGCTTCATTTACAACAAATGAAGCTCTTATCGTTTTATATAGGAACATCTTTTTCAATGAAAAATCTCCGAAGATTACTACCATACATCAAGAAATACAAGCGCAATATTATTGGTAATATTGTATCCAATATTTTCATGGTACTATTTTCTATTATTAGTATTCCTGTTCTCATTCCTTTTTTGGACATATTATTTGGACGAGTCCAATTGGTTACTCAAGAACCCACCAACTTATCGACCAAAGAAGATATTGTCAACTATTTGTATTACGGTTTGAGCCAAATTATAGAAAATAATGGTCGAGAACAAGCTATGGTTTATATCTGTTTTTGCCTTGTATTCGTCTTTTTTTTCAAAAATTTCTTTCGTTATCTTTCCTTGTTTTTTATGACACCAGTCCGCAATGGAATGGTAAGAGATATTCGCCAACAGCTTTTTCATCAAACCATGATTTTACCTCTTAGTTATTTTTCGGAAGAACGAAAAGGCGATTTAATTGCCCGATTTACGGCAGATGTACAAGAAATAGAAGCGAGTATTCTCAATGTACTCGAAGTTTTGGTGCGAGCGCCATTGCTTATCGTGGGTGCATTGGCAATGATGCTTTTGTTTAGCCCTTCGCTTACCTTATTTGCCTTTGTTTTACTGCTGTTTACGATTATTGTTATTGGTGGCATAGGCAAAACCTTGCGTCGAAAATCAAATGCGGTACAAAGCAAATTAGGCGATTTGGTTGCTGCGATAGAAGAAGCCCTTTCTGGCCTAAAAATCATCAAAGGCTTCAATGCAAGTTCGTATCAAGAACAGCGTTTTTTGAAAGAAAATAACAGCTATAAAAACCTGCTCAATCGCTTACTTTGGCGACGAGATATGGCATCGCCTATTTCCGAATTTTTGGGCGTGACAACGGTAGCTGTGTTGATATGGTATGGCTTCCATGAAGTACAAAAAGGCATATTGACTGTTTCTACTTTTATCGCTTTTTTGTATGCGTTTTTTAGCATTATAGAGCCCGCCAAGTTGTTTAGCAAAGCTTCTTATAATATCCAAAAAGGCTTGGCTGCTGTTGATCGAGTCGAGGAAATATTGGAGGCAGAAGTCTCTATTCAGGAAATGCCAAATGCTCAAGCGATAAGGGCTTTCGAGCAAAAAATTGAGTTTGAAGAAGTCCATTTTTCCTACCCCAAAACAGAACAAGAAGCTTTACAAGACATTTCCTTTGAGGTTTCCAAAGGAGAAATAGTCGCTTTGGTTGGCGCATCGGGGCGGAGGTAAATCAACCTTGGTTGATTTATTGTCTAGATTTCATGACGCAACAAGCGGAGCTATTTTGATAGATGGAATCAATATCAAAAAGTTGCGTTTGGGCGATTTGCGTTCCTTGGTTGGTTTGGTTACCCAAGAAGCCATTTTGTTCAATGATACCGTTTATAATAATATTATTTTTGGAATGGAAAACGTTTCAAAAGAGCAAGTTATAGCTGCCGCAAAAGTCGCCAATGCACATGATTTTATCCTACAAATGGAAAACACTTACGACACCAATATTGGCGATAGAGGAATGAAACTCAGTGGAGGACAACGACAACGTTTGACTATTGCAAGGGCTGTTTTGCGAGATCCGCCGATTATGGTTTTGGATGAAGCCACTTCTGCACTCGATTCGGAATCCGAAAAATTGGTACAAGATGCGCTCCAAAATCTTATGCAAAATCGAACAGCTCTAGTGATTGCCCATCGCTTGTCTACAATCAAGGAAGCAGATAAAATAATCGTACTCAAAGACGGAAAAATTATAGAAATGGGCAAGCATGAAAAGCTAATTCAGCAAAATGGAGCGTACAAGAAATTGGTTGACTTACAATCCTTTTAAAATGCTGTTGGCAGTCGAATCAACAAAACATGAAAAATTAGTTCAAGCTTTATTGCAATGTAGGAACAGACTTCGGCTGTCAACTAAAAATACAAGTTCAGCAAAATGGCGCCTACAAGAAATTGGTTGACTTACAATCCTTTTAAAATGCTGTTGGCAGTCGAATCAACAAAACATGAAAAATTAGTTCAAGCTTTATTGCAATGTAGGAACAGACTTCGGCTGTCAACTAAAAAAATACACGAGAAAGACTTCAATTAAATTAACGTCGAAAGAAGGCATCTTCTTTCAGAAAGTCGTAACTTGAAACTCATTTGTTACAAAGAAAAAAATTATTAGCTAAGCTATAGATAAAATATACATGAAAAAAATACTACTATTTACGAACTGCTTTTTATTGCAACTATTGCTTGTAGCACAAATAACAATAGAGAATGACGTATTCCCAATTGCAGGCGATACCTTGAAAACAGCGACCGATAATTTGCCATCAGCGATTTCTATTGGAAATGCAGGAGGAGACCAAATTTGGGATTTTACTTCTTTGCAAGCACCATTTTCCAATGAACAAATTATAAGAGCTGCTGCCGAAGGAGAAGCCGCAGATGCTTTTCCTACTGCCGACAATGTAACCAGTTTTGGTCCAGATGGCGAAGCCTATTATTCGGTAGAGGAAGATGCCTATTTGTTTTTGGGATACAATGGTGCAGACCCTGCGGGCTTTGGTTTGGACTTGACGACTCGTTTGGAGCCGCCATCCATAGATCGCCGAGCTCCTATGAATTTCTTGGATATCAATACAACGGAGTATAGTGCCAATATTCCTTTTTCTGCAGATGCCATACCAGAAGAAATTTTTGAAGGTCTTCCTATTACACCAGATTCTTTACGTATTCGTATCGCTTCTAATCGAACAGATGTAGTGGATAGTTGGGGAACAATGACGATACCAGAAAACACCTATGATGTATTGCGAGAAAAACGTATTGAATATAGAGATACTCGTTTGGATGTAAAAGTTGGCGCATTTCCATGGCAAGATATAACGGACATCGTGCCTTTTCCAGAGTTCTTTGGAGTAGATACGATTATTACGTATAACTTTTTTAGCAATGAAGCCAAAGAAGCAATTGCTGTGGTAACCGTTAGTCCCGATGAGTCGGCTATAGAGCGAGTTACGTTCAAATCTATGGATATATCGACGGCAACAACTCGTCCAAAGGCTTTGGAATCTGATATTATTGCTTACCCAAATCCTGCCATTGATAGTGCAAGATTTGAGTTCTCTAATGTAAAGTCGGGCAAATATGACTTGAAAATTTATAATATACTTGGAGTTGTCGTTTGGGAAAAAAACTATGAAGTATTTGGCTCAAAAACGGTTGTCGTAGATTTATCTAATCTCCGAAAAGGTACTTATCTCTATAGTATTCAAAATGCAGAAGGTAAAACCTTAAAAACCAAACGCTTGTTGATTATTCGACCTTAATGAAGGAGACAATGCTTTCTGACTTGCTCTACTTATTGGGAGTAAAAGTATAAATGAACTTTGATAAACAATCTTAATGAATAATAATAGTCTCTAAACAAAGCGTTAAATCCAATTCTAAGAAGTTAAGTCTCGTTAAAAAAAGGGCTGTTTCGATTCGAAACAGCCCTTTTTTCATTTTTTTATGGCAACCTTTATATAAACAGAATGTCTCTATAACCGACTAACACGTACACTTTTTTTGAAAAACCTATAAAACTTTTTAGCTATGAAAAATGTATTTTTTGTTTTTATCGCGCTACTATTATGCACAACTACACAGGCACAAAAAGACGAAACATTGTTCAATCGAACAGGGATTAAAATCACTGGAGCTTGGGGAGGTTCATCTCTAGCTATTTCTAAAATGCAAAATGAAAATGCTGTTTATCGAGGTGGATTTGGAGGAGTGGAACTCAACAAATCAATTTTCTTAGGATGGGGCGGAATGGAGTTACAAAGCCCTGTTTTTCTGGAAGACTTTGGTGGACGTATAATGGATATGGATTACAACGGATTTGTGGCGGGCTATGCGCCATCGGCAAACCGAGTTTTTCACCCTCAATTTATGATGATGGTTGGTGGCGGAACACTTTCTGTCGAAGATGCTGGACGAGACAATATTATCGTTATCCAACCATCTGCTGGCGTAGAAATCAATGTATTTCGTTGGTTTAGAATCGGACTAAATGGCGGTTACCGTATCGTAACAGATACCGATATTGCAGGACTCAGCGACAGTGATTTTACTAGGCCTTATGGAGAAGTTAAATTCAAATTTGGCTGGTCTTGGGGTAAATAATTGAGCATATAAAATAAACAGGATACTTGCCTAGAATAGACAAGTATCCTGTTTACTGTAGTAGGACTAGCCTACCCAAGTATATCCTCCTCCATTTCGTTTGTTGGGGGATTTACTTTTTGTACTTTTAGCAATAGTAATACTCTTGACCTTGAGGCTGCTAATTTTAGCTTAGGCTGTTTCATAAAAATAGTGTGTTAATAGTGTTATAGTGTTATAGTGTTTTTTTTGTTAAAAAAGGAGAGGAGTCTCAAATATCAAAAACTCCTGCCTTCTTTTTTTTTTGTTTGAGTCAAGCTCAAACTAGTGCATAGTGTGTGTGTTAAAACGGTGTCTATACCTTTTTAATCAAATAAAAAAGACGCTTAAAGCTAGGATGAATTAATTGCTGAATTTGTATTGATTGTTATTTCGATAACCGAAAACGGAAATCAACAAATCAATTATTTTTTTTTGGTGAGTTGTGTCTGTATACTAAAATTATAGTGTCTTTGTTCTAATAAATTAATTTTCAATAATTATGCCAATAATTTATATATGTATAAAATAATAATGCAATGAAGGCTGGAAATGAGCTTTTTAACATACTAACAAGCCCTTTGCAAAAATTGCAGTCCGATTTGCTTTCACAAAAAGGGATAGAGCTATTTGTAAAAAGAGATGACCTTATTGCTCCTCGTCCGAGTGGCAATAAGTGGCGAAAGCTAAAATATAACATAGAAGCTGCTTTAGCAGAAGGACATCAAAGCTTGATTACTTTTGGAGGTGCTTTTTCCAACCATATATTTGCAACGGCAGAAGCAGGCAA
>CANNZV010003524.1:62113-75688 GCA_947561585.1 Caprella mutica
CTGGCTGTGCGCTTGTACAGCAAATAGAATACAAAAGATTGGAAAAAGGAGTTTTAGTTTAGCCATGACTTTACTTTATCATTAAACGAAAAAAAGCCCCAAAATTGTCTGCCAGACAATTTTGGGGCTTTTTTGTATATAGAGAAGATTTAATTTCTCACTCGTCTCACTCTTTGTCCATCTTGATACTTAACGATGTATGCTCCCTCGAAACCTCTTTCCTGAACCGTTTCTAGCATATCTTCCGCTTCTTTTTTGCTAAAGAAATCGGACAACAATACTCTAGTCAAACTTTGCTCCGTAAAAAATTCTGTATCAATACGAGCCAAATTTTTGATATTGCGATAGCGTTTGTGATTGGGAGAATAAGAACGGACCGCAATCAATTGTATTTTATAGTAAACGCCACTTGGACTACTAACAGAATTACTGGAGTAATTGGGCGAAACATAATCGTTGGTGCCATAAAAATTGCCACTATCTGGATCGGTAGAACGGACTACAGAAGGCAAATTGCTTGAATTATTGTTGGTAGGTGCGGTATAAGATTCGCTATAAGTTGTATTCGAATAGCCATCAAAGTTGGGGGAAGAGCGGATAACAGGAGGAAGCTCAGCAGCAGGACTGGAGTAACTGCTGCTAGAAACAGGACTCGAATAATTGGTACTGTTCTCTGTAATGACCGTTGTTGTCGTAGGGGCAGAATAATTCGACGAAGTGGAGGGATTAGATTCTACAACAATAGGGGCACTATTGACCACATTTGATTTGTAATTTTCTTTATATACTGGAGTTTCTACTCTAGTAGAAACTTCTTCTGGTGCAGTTGTCGTTTCTATATTTCTAGGAGCTTCAGCAACAATCGTTCTTACCTGTTCTTCAGTTGGCTCTATGATCGTTTCCTTTATAATGTTCTCTTCTACGACATCCGTAGGCGCTGTATTTGTTGTGTATGTAGGAGTCTTCGACTCAATTACCTCTCTTATAGCATTGTTTTCTACAGGAGGCGTATTTTCTATGATTCCTTCTTGGGTAGAAACAAGAGCATTTTGTGTAACCGGAATAGCTTCTAAATAGAAATCCTTTTGGTAAGAAAATTTGTCTTTTTGATTCGTATCAAAAGCCAAAGTCATAGCATTATAGTCCTTGTGCTCAGCTCTCAATTCATATTGTTTATCACTCAATAGTTTAAAAGAATATTCTCCATTAGGAAATTCTTGTGAAGACCATAATTTTTTGGAGACCCCATCAATCAATTCATTCAATGTGATTTCAACTTGGTCGACTAAATTAGTAGAATTTTTATCAAAAATATTTCCACGAACCATTAGTTGTTTCGTTTCTGTACCAAAAGCAAAAATATCTTCTTGTGTCGTTGTTATTTTTTCCATACCATAAGTACGGTTGGAAACAAAAAAGCCTTCTGTTGAGCCTTTTACATGGACATAATAATTGTCGTCAGCAGGCGAATTGATAGGAAAACCGAGGTTTTGTGGCGCAGCAAAATCCGCTAATTGGCCTTGTGCTTTCATGATATCGTATCCTCCAACAGAAACATGACCATTGGAACTAAAATATAAAGTACTGGTTGTTTCGTCATAAAAAGGCGTAATTTCATCTAGGATTGTATTGATAGTCGTTCCAGCATTTTGCGGCGTACTAAATTTGCTTTCAGGATCAGTCAACGATCTTTCGGTAAACCACAAATCCATTCCACCTTGTCCGCCTGTTCTATTCGATGAAAAATACAAAATTTCCTTATTGCCCATTAGGACAGAATAAGGATGCGTATTGGTAAATCCAATCGAATTTATTTCGTCAGATAATTTTTCTGGATTGGTCCAAACATTATTTTTTTGTTCGTGTGTCATATATATCTCGCAGCGAGAAGTAAGACCTCCCCAAGCTTGCTCGGTATCACAGATAGTAAAATAAAAACGAGTATAATCAGGAGAAAAAGAACCATTGCAAAAATGTTCTTCTTTAAATTTGCTAAAGCCACGAGGCAATTGGGCCTTAGACCAAGTACCATTTTTGCGCTGACTTCTAAATATTTTGGCTTTACCCAATTTCAGAGAAGAAAAATAAAGAATGTCGTCAGAAAAGGCAATAGGAGCAAATTCTGGTTCGATACTATTGATATTCTCGCTTAAATGCTCAATAAATATCTTTTGATCTGCAGCTGTGTTTTGTTGTTGGAGACCCATTTCACAGCCATTGATTTCTTTCTGAACGATTTCAGAAATAGCCGTTCGGTCATCACCTTTATAATCGTTGATAAAAAAGACGAATTCTCGACTTGCTTTATCGTACTGCCCCGTTTGTTTGAGGCAACGAGCATATTTAAGCCCTACTTTGTCGAAAGTTTTATTGTCTTCTTTAATTTTTTCATAAGCCATAGCCGCTTTCTGAAAATTTCTAACTAAATAGTAATTTTCGGCAGCACTATAGAGTAATTCTTTTTTGCTTGGTTTTGCTTTCCAAGCTTTTTCATAGTGAGTAGCAGCATCGGCATAGTTGCGAAGTTGTACCAATTTTTCTGCTAATTTTTGATGTTGTTTCCAGCTTAACTCTTGTGCTTGGCTCAATAATGGTAGCAAACCCAAGATGATGATAAGTAGTAACCTTGTCATAATTCATTGATTTAAGGGTGCAAACAAGTTGAAAAAGTTTCGGTTTCTTGTAAAAAAGTGTTTACGAGAACTTGTTTTTATTCAATAGAAAAATAAATTCTTGTTGAATAATGTGTGTAATGATTGTTTGCACTTTGATTTTCTGAAAATATGTTTTCATGGTTTATGTAAGTACTACGATTAATGAATAGTAGCACTATTTATAACTTGTTCTATTACTTTTGCAAAATATTTGTGTTCCAATGCTAATACTTTTTTAGCAATATCCTCTGAAGAATCGTTCGTTTCGAGGGCGCATTTGGTCTGAAAAATAATAGCTCCTTCGTCGTAGGCTTCATTTACATAATGTATTGTGATGCCAGATTCTTTTTCTTTAGCTTCGTATACCGCTTGGTGTACTTTGCTGCCATACATTCCTTTTCCCCCATATTTGGGCAACAAAGCAGGATGAATATTGATGATTTTTCGCGAGTAAGCTCGAACTAAATATTCGGGAATCAACCACAAAAAGCCAGCTAAAACAATATAATTGATATTGCAATGCTTTAGTGTAGTCAATAATTCATCTGTGTGATAAAATTTTTGTCTGTTAATTACTATACTAGGAATTTGACGGTCATCTGCGAGGCTGAGTACAGCCGCCTGTGGTTTGTTAGAAACGATTAAATTGACTTCTATATTCTCATGATATTTAAAATATTCAATGATTTGGCGGGCATTACTGCCACGTCCTGAAGCAAAGATAGCGATTCGTTTCATAAACATTTCGTTATTAGATTCAAGAAGAAAATAAATACCCTTCTTGTTTTGAACGACGTTTTTATTTGAAAAGCTGTTTGTAATGAGGAAACGGTTTATATTTCATAATTTACTTTTCAGGCTTAAAGATAATATCTTCTAAGTAAAAATGCTCAAGTTAGCTTATATTTTTCCTCTTTTTAGTTAAATTTTAGTTGAGCAAAACGAAATTTACGGCCTCTTTCGCCATATATGGTCATTTCTTTTCGTCCTGTTTGTTTGCAAACCTTTGGGCGAGTTATGATTTCTGCATCTCTATTGACAAACAAAGGATAGCTTTTTGTTTGTCCGTTTTTATTGACTTCAGTGAGTGTAATGATAGACGATCGTCCATCAAAATTGAAAATTCGACGGCTGTTTTCGTCACTAAAATTGCGACGATTATCATTGTATATAAAATATATTTTATCTCTTACAATAGAATGTGCATAAGAAGAGAAATAGCCATTATCATTATAAGTTACTTGGCGTTTGGGGATTCTTGTTGCCCATTCGATTTCTCCATTGGGATTGATATTTACAATAATAATATCGTGGTAATTGTAGATATAATCGACTTGACGGTTTCGATTGAGGGAAGAATATTGCCCATAAATAGGATCAAAAGAATTGCGTTCTTCTACATAAAATTGCTCGGCAATGAGCAAGGCTCCTCCATCCGAGCGGATAATCAACTTGTCCAATGCATAGCGAAACAATTCTGCTTCTTTCCGAGTATTGCCTTCTCGTTCGGCACGAAGTGCTTTGGCTTTGCCTCGATCGGATAAATCATTGCTTAGGAAATCAAAATCAAAGGCTTTTACATTTTCATTGTAAATTACTTTGGTTTTGGAATTGAGGCGAAAGAAATAAGTCCCTTTGATACTTCTTGTCCCTTTTTCGGAATAGAAACCAGAGCAAATCAAATCACCATCATTGGCAATTCTAAAGGTCAAATCTGTTATGAAAGTATTTCCCAACTGAATGGGATATTCTTCTACTTCTTCTCCATTATTGGTATAAGCCAGAATAGTATATTGGTAATTTGGTTTGCCTTGGCGACGCAAAGGCTTGGCTTCATTGTAAACTATGCCGAGCAAATAAACATTGCCCTGCTCGTCAATCCGATATTCTTCGACACTAAATTGCTCATCATTAAAAGGCAAAATGATATTTTTGGACCAAAGTTCATTGAAGCGTTTATCGTAGACATGAAAGGCAAATTGCTCCGGATTGCCTTTGGCATAGGGCAGTTCATTATAGATTAAAATCTTGGAACTATCTTTAGAGATATGATAATCAAAATTGCCATCGCGGGCAATATTTTTGGTTGGAATTTCGCCTATTTTAATGAGTTTTTCAGTAGCTTTCAAACGCTTAGTAATGCGTTCGGCAAAAAGATAATTTATCTTTTTGGCTTGATTGTGAAAAGAGGAGAGCAAATACAATTCTCCACCCAAAGGAATGACATCTTCAAACTGACGAACTTTTTTCTTATACTTCAAATCTATTTTTTCCGAACGCTTGAGTTTTTGATTCTTATCATAATGTTCGATATAGATCTTTTCGGAATTGGAAAAGGTAGAGATGGGTTGTCGCCTCAACACATAAAAACCTTCTGCGTCTTGTGTAATTATTTTGGAAAGGAAAGAACCTTGTGGTTCGTTGAGTTCTGGCCCCCAAGAGATGCTTGCAGGGAGTTCTGGGGCTTGTGCTTGTAGCGTTTCTAAGCCTAATATGGCGAAGAAGAATAGGAGTAATTTTCTCATGAAATAGGATTTGGGAAATAGAATGAGCTTAAAATACAAAAACCTGCTTGTTTTACAAGCAGGTTTTTGTATAGGATTAACAGATTAACTACCGATAGCTTGGTACTTACTAGCACCCGAAGCATCGAGTCGAGCCATTATTTGCTTGATGCGTCTTTTTTCTTCTCTTGTTCCCAATTTAAAAATTTCGATTATTTCAGATGATTTGGCATTGACCAACATTTGAGTAATCATCATATTGGGATAGGTTTGCTCGATGGTATAAAATTTTTCGAGCGCAGCAATCAATTTTCCTCGACCAAAATCGGTGTTTTTATGCATAAAATCGAGTCCTTGGCGATGATAATCATACATGGTTTCTCGAAACTCCTTGTTTCGAGGATTCAAAATATTTTCTATCATCCAATATCTATTTCTATTGCCATCTACAGCAGCCCAACCTTTGTGCGAAGAAGTTACGGTAGAAGGAACTGCGTTGAGAATATCTTGTGCCGTTTGGAAATAGGGCTGACCTCCGAGTGAGGAAAAAGAATCATAATCCATGCCCAATATATAATAGACATAGAAAGAAACGACAGATACCAAATTGTTTTGGTAACTATTTTCGGTGTATTGCAAAGGCTGAAATTGCTCGTAACGGAATCGAATATCTCTATCGACATGCGACAAAAGAGCCGTTTCGTAGCCCGAACCAAATACAGGTCGAGAAGATTGTATTGCCAAATCAGCTGTATAAGTATTGCTTCCTTCTTCCGATTTAATCGTCAGTTGGATATTACACTTGATGCGTTCTTCTGATTCAAATTCATCTTTGGTCCACTGCTGGTTGTTCAAAAATTCTTGCAAAGAACTTTTGAGATTTTCAAAAATCCGAGGGTCTGCAGTTTGCAACTTCGGTGTATTGACGGATATTTGAAAATCCATTTCTTGTGCTTTTAAGCAAAGGCAAGCACAAAGGATGAAGACAAGTAGCGTTATTTTTTTCATATTATAAATGTCATTTTATTTTACTGTTGGCATTATCTCTTTCAAACAATCAATAATATCAATAGCAACTGCTTTTTTCGATTTCAGCTCAAAGGCTTTGATAGAGCCATCGCTGGAAATAATTTTAATTTTGTTGGTATCGTGTGCAAAACCTGCGCCTTTATCTCTCAAAGAATTCAAGACAATCATATCAAAATTTTTACGTTTGAGTTTGCCTTGTGCGTTTTCTATTTCATTGTTGGTTTCTAGTGCAAAACCAACCATCCATTGATTCTTACGTTTGAGTTTGCCTAAAGATGCGGCAATGTCTGTAGTTTTTTCCAACTCTATGGTCAAAGTATCGCTTTTCTTCTTGATTTTCTGTTCTGCTACAGTCGTTGGACGATAGTCTGCAACGGCTGCTGCCAAAACCATGATGTCGGCTTTTTCAAATCGTTCGGCGGAAGCCTCATACATTTGAGCTGCCGACTGGACTCGAATGATTTCGATATTTGGATGTGTTGAATCCAACACTGAAGGCCCCAAGACTATTTGCACCTTCGCTCCTCTCTGTGCAAAAGCCTCGGCAATCGCCATTCCCATTTTGCCAGAAGATCGGTTGCCAATAAAACGCACAGGATCGATGGCTTCGTATGTAGGCCCAGCTGTTATAAGCACATTTTTATTATTAAAGTCATTCTTAGACTCAAAAAAAGTAGTTAATACTTGGAGAATGCTTTCGGGTTCTGCCATACGACCATTTCCGACCAAGCCACTCGCCAATTCGCCATGTCCTACTGGAATCAAATGATTGCCATAGGATTGCAATTTTCGGACGTTTTCCTGAGAAGCAGGATGTGTCCACATATCCAAATCCATAGCGGGCGCAAAAAACACGGGACAGCGTGCCGACAAATAACTAGCAACAATGATGTTGTCGCAAATACCATTGGCCAATTTGCTCAAGGTAGTTGCCGTTGTCGGCGCAATGATCATGGCATCTGCCCACAAACCCAATTCCACATGATTATTCCAGCTTTCTTCTGCGATGACAGAAGTATGCACAGGACGTTTAGAAAGGGTTGAAAGCGTGAGTGGACTGATGAATTTAGTCGCAGCCTCTGTCATTAGGACTTGGACTTCGGCACCAGCTTTGATGAACAATCGGGTGAGAAAGGCGGCTTTGTATGCGGCAATACTACCAGAAATTCCTAGCAATATTTTTTTACCTTTTATAGACATATCGGTAGACTTGATGGATTGGAAATATTAACGAAAGAAGGCTAAATCATAAACCTTCGTTTGTGATTTAGCCTTCTTTTTTTGGCAAAAGAAAAGATTATATTAATATTTTCTTTTTTCTTTATAACGATAGTGTAAATCACCTGCCAAGAACTCTTCCATTGCAATAATAGCGGGATTAGGCAGTCTTTCATAAAATTTAGAGATTTCAATTTGCTCTTTATTTTCATGAATTTCTTCAATCGTATCAGAGTTCACTGCAAACTCATCTAATTTTTGATAAAGCTCTACTTTTAAATCAACAGAAAGTTGATCGGCTCTTCGTAAGATAATATTTAATGTTTCATAAATATTACCTGTATTTTCTACCAATTTGCCAATGTTTCTAGCACGGGCACTTGGTGGAATTCCTTGAACTTTAGATTTGATATCCGTCATCCTTCAGTGTTTTTAATTTTTTAGTGGAAGTTTTATAAATCGTAGCCAGTTCTTTTTCGAACAGGCTTTTAGGGTATTTGCTTGAAAATTTCTCATACAGACTCATAGTATTACTAAAACGTTCGGCTTGTTTGCCTATAATACTGTTTTGAGCAAAGAGAAAAGAAGCTTGTATTATCTTAAAACGCACTTTTTCGGCATTAGTTGTCTCTGGGAAATCAATTAATAGATTTTCGAAAGATTTTATACAAGCTTCATATTGTTTTAGGTCAAAATAAAGTACTCCTTCATCGAAGGCTTTTTGCTCCATTTTGCCACGCATTTCATCGATGAGCTGGTTGCACTCCTGCACGCGTTCGCTCGTAGGATAGGTATTGACAAAAACTTGCATCGACTCGATGGCTTTTTGCGTATACGTTTGGTCTAAACGAGAAGTAGGAGACAATTTATAGTTAGAAAATGCCGCCATAAAATCAGCTTCTTCTTTATATTCGCTATTCAAAAATTTAGAAGAAAAATCGCTAAAATAGTATGAAGCTGTGATATATTTGCCCAAGTGATACTGACTAAAAGCGTAGTAGAAATAGACTTTTTCGGCTTCTACCTTTCCTCTCAAATTACCCAAGAGTAATTCCAATAAGGTTTGTGCTTTTTGATACTCTTCGCCTTCATAATACTCAAAAGCTTTCTTATACAAGGTTTCGGTATCACCACTCACTCGAATCTTCTCAAATTCACTTTTGCATGACATTATACTTAATGCCAAAAACAAAATTATCCCACTTTTTAATAACATTTTCATCATACGGCTGCAAAATTACATTTTTTTTATAAAAAAGACTAACTTATTGCTATAGTAGTTGTGGCAATCGCATAAAAATTGCCTTTCTGTTTAATTGTTTATTTGTTGAACTGTTTAGCCTTAAAATTGGACTAAAAGAAGAAAAAACAACATTCAAGCTTACATTTATCTTCTTTTCATACACAATCTAAACAAATGAACAGTTCAACAAGCGTATTGGCTGTCGAGTATATATGAGGTTGAAAAGGAGCAATTTCTTTTTCATAAGAGTTCAAAAATAGACCTCGTCAGTCGATTAAGAGAATTCAAGATACTCTTATTATTACTTATGAAGAGCGCAAGTAAGAGAGAAATGTTGTACGAGGTTCTACTTTTTTTGAAAATATTTGTTTTGCCTAAAGCTTGAGCCGTCTAGATGAAAGGCATTCAAAAATTTAGATTTTTGACGTTTTCCTTCTTTTTCGCTAGATTATTTTAGACAAAAATGCCTTCCATCAATCATAACTAAAGGAGAATATTTAGTTTGCAAAAATTTGATTGAAATCCTTAAATGATTTGAATTCGAGCGCATTGCCGCTAGGATCTAGAAAGAACATAGTGGCTTGTTCGCCGACCTCTCCTTCGAAACGAATATAAGGTTCGATGATAAACTCTATGTCATAATCTCTTAGTTTTTTAGAAAGTTGTTGCCATTCTTCCCATTCGAGTATCGCTCCAAAATGTTTGATAGGGACACTTTTTCCGTCTACGGGATTGGCAGCGGGTTCTACAATGTCTTCTTCCGTAAGGTGTGCGCTTATTTGGTTGCCCCAAAAATTGAAATCAATCCAACGTTCTGTGCTGCGCCCAACGCCACAGCCGAGGAGATTTCCATAGAAATCTCTAGTGATTTCTATGTTTTTGACGGGAAATGCTAAATGAAATGGTTGCATAAAATAAGGTTTGGTTTTATTTGGAAACAAATTTCACAAAAAATCAGCTGGATTATCAGCAATTTCTTGAAAAAGTTGAAAATATTGTCCGACTTGTCGCCCGTCCACCAATGCATGATGAACCTGTACAGAAAGTGGCATTTTTGTTCTATTATTTTCATCAAAATATTTTCCCCAAGTGATGCGAGGAACGCTATCTTGCACAGGCGAATGCATCGCGTGCGTCATGCCTGTAAAAGAAATCCAAGGGATAGAAGATAAAAACAGAAAATCGTCTCTACCAGGGGCATCCTCGAAAGAAGGATTTGTTCGCATTTGAGCTGTTTTTTCGAGGGCTGTTTTAGCAAATGATTGATAGTCAGGACTATATTTTACTTCGCAAAAGCTAAAGACATCGGCTACTTCTGTATACACAGAAAAAGAAGGATGCACCAAATCATGCTCTACGACTTGGTTTTTTTGGCGAATTCGATGCTTGAATTGAGGAATGTTATTTGCGGTATAACTAACGATAAAAGCAATGGTATTGGTAAATTCCAAACCATTTTTTGCTATAAATGCTTTTAATACACTAATATCGATATTGGCACAAATACAAAAATGAGGTTGAGCCATAGAATTGAAAAAATCAAAATGTTTTTGTCGATGAGGATGCTGGTAATGTATTTCCTTCATGTTTTTTTTGGTATATTTACAATAGATTAACAAGAAGCATATTTTTTTGAAAAAAAATGCAAGTTCGGATCAAATTTGACGAAATTTATAAAAAGCTTACACATTTGATACAACTCATCCGTTATTTTCTCGTATAGACTAAAACCCTATACAATCCTGAAACACTTTTACCAATTTGTATTATTTTTAGAATGGATTATAAAACCTGATGGCGGACTTTAGAATATTTCAGTGGCTTGTTCCACTCATTGGTGTGTTCTTTATCTCAAGAACCATTTATCAATACCTGCACAACAAAAGAAGTGCAAGCAGTACGCTTGTATGGTTTATCTTTTGGGCGGCAATTATGGTTTTGGCTGTTTTGCCCGATGCGGTTTCGGTCAATTTGGCGGGTTGGTTGGGCTTCAAAAGCAATGTTACGGCTATTATTTTTGTAGCATTGGGAATATTGTTTGTTTTCGTCTTTTATATTTCCTCTACTATTGAAAAGCTGGAATTTCAGGTAACAGATTTAGTGCGAAGACTTGCCCTCGAAGAAGCGGAAAAAAATCGATTATTGGGCTTACAAGCAAGACAAGAAAAAAGAAAGAAAAAGAAAAAAGACGTTTCCTAATTCTACATTAAGGTTCTAGCAGTTTACCTTTTTTATATGACCATTCTATTCGTTTTAGAAAATTATTATCCCAACATTGGCGGTGTCGAAACCCTTTTCAAATCCTTGGTAGAGCAGTTGTCTCAAAATGGTCATAAAGTCATTGTCGTCACGACCTTGCTTCATAAAGAAGATCCTCGTCTCGAAGAAATAGACAATATTACCATCGCTCGTTATCCTTTCCGCAATCGTTATTTTTTCACCTTTTTAGCGATATTTCCTATTTTTAAACACATCAGAAAAGCAGATATTGTACATACGACTTCCTATAATGCAGGTTTGCCTGCCTTTTTTGCTGCAAAATTATTCCGAAAAAAAGTAATCATTACTTTCCACGAATTGTGGGGCGATTTATGGTTCAAGCTCCCTTTTATGAGCGGGATTGGATTTCGGCTGCATTACTTGTTTGAGCAATTTTTAGCTCGTTTGCCTTTCGACAAGTTTGTGGCAGTTTCGGAAAGTACAGCGGAGAGTTTGAGGTCTGCTAAAATAGCCGAAAAGCGTATTGTTGTCAATTATAATGGCATAGATTATAGTGAGTTTGAGGAACGAAAAACTACTGTTGATAATAAAAAATTCACCTATACTTATTTTGGTCGTTTGGGCGTGTCCAAAGGCTTAGATTTGCTGCTGCAAGCAGCAAAAGTGATGAAAGAAAAGCATCCGAATTCGACCTTGCAAATGATAATTCCCAAAGAACCAAAGCCTTTTTTTGAAGAGATTTTAGACTTGATAAAAAGTTATGATTTGGACGATTATATTGTGTTGAAACATCATTTGCCATTTGAGGTATTAAAGCAAGAATTGCAAGCTTCGGATTGTGTTGTCGTTCCTTCTTATAGCGAAGGTTTTTGCTTTGCAGCTGTTGAAACAATCGCCCTTGGTGTGCCTTTGATTTCGTCCGACCAAAAAGCATTGCGAGAAGTAGTGAGTGGCAAATACCTCAAAATGCAAGATTTTTCTGCCAAAGGATTAGTCCAAGCTCTAGAATTAGCGATAAAAGGCGAGTGGAAAGAAAGCCCAATCCAACGATTTGAATTGAAGGCTACCGTTCAGCGATATATCGATTTATATCAAAAGTTGTAATTTTATGCGTATCGCCATTTTAGCCGACCCACTTGACACCCAATCTGCGGGAATCCATGTTTACACCCGTGAAATGATTCGGGCAATCACCCAAATTGATAGCAAAAACGAATACCTCATTATACGAGCCAAAAAGGGAGAAGAAGACTTTGGAAAAGCCGAGCAAATCATCGTTCCTATCCGTTCTTTTCCGCGGATGCATTTGCGTTGGCGACAGCTTTTCACCATTCCCAAAATACTGAAAGAAAGGAACGTAGATGCCGTCATAGAACCCGCCCATTTTGGACCTTTCAACTTGCCCAAACACATCAAAAGAGTCACCGTTATCCATGATTTAACGCCGATTTTGTTTCCACAATTTCACGACAAATTGAGTGCGATTATGCACCGATATTTGTTGCCTTCTGTCTTGAGAAAAGCGGATTTGATACTCACCAATTCGGAACATACTCGCCAAGATGTGGAACAAGTTTTTCCGTTTACAGAAGGAAAAACGAAAGCTATTTTATTGGGAAAAGATAGCTCTTTTTATCCTCAAAAAGACCCCAATGTTTTAAAAAAATATGGCATCAAAAAACCGTATTTTTTATGTGTCGGAACCATTGAACCTCGAAAAAATGTGGGTGTGCTTCTAGCTGCTTTTGAGCAGTTTAAAAAAGAAGAAAAAGAACGAAATTCTAGCTCGAAATATCAACTGGTTTTTGCAGGAAAAAAGGGCTGGCAAATGGACGATTTCTTTCAAAAAGTGGAAACTTCTCCTTGTAAAAAAGACATTGTTTTCACAGGTTTTTTTGACAAAGAAGATTTACCTGTTTTATATAGCGAAGCCAATTGTTTTGTATATCCTTCTCATTATGAAGGCTTTGGCTTACCCGTACTCGAAGCAATGGCTTGTGGAGTGCCTGTTATCACGACCAAAAAATCCTCTTTGCCAGAAGTCGGCGGAAAGGCAGCTTTGTATTTTGATGGAGAGCATGCAAATGACTTGTGCCAGCTTCTTTCATCGCTTGCACAGGAGGAAAAACTAAGAGAAAAATACGTGCAAAAATCTTTGGCGCAAGCCGACAAATTTAGTTGGGAAAGGCTAGGGCAGGAGATGGTGAGAGAACTACAAAAACTCTTTTTTAACTAATAACTAATAACTAGTAACTAGTAACTAGTAACTAGTAATGCCTTAATGCGTAATGTGGAGCGTTACTCCTTATTCATTAGAGCATTATTCGTTTATAAAACATCTCTATAAATATCTTGTAAATTTAGCTCTATGTCAAGTGAAGGAATAGATAAGGTTTTCTCAAGACCCTCTATTCTTGTAATTTTCCAGAGATCTGATTTTTTGGTATAAATATCTATAATAGCTTGTTTTTGGTCAACCAGAATATAGTCCTTTAGTGAAGGTAATTGTTTGTAATAAAAGAATTTGTCGCCACGATCATATCCTTCCGTAGAATCTGATAGAACTTCGATAATAATAGCTGGATTGGTTACGGCATTATTATCTGATTTTTCGATGTCATTACAGATGACCATTCCATCAGGATAGAGGTATTTGTTGGAAGCTTGAATATGTAATTTTACATCACTATTGAGTGGGCGGCAATTG